>SJYQ01104693.1:152653-168814 GCA_006410935.1 Redunca redunca | reverse complement strand
TACATGTTAACTCATTTTTTTATTATTATCTCAAGATTGTTTTTGTATAATAACCCAAGGGTATTTTAGGACTACACTATGATATGTTAGCTATTTGTTTGCTTCCTGAATATATTACTTGATATAAAATGATAGGAAACATATAGTAACTACAGGTAAAATAGGTTACAAATAGGGAAACAAAGTAGTCATATTTCAGTTATTTATGTAGCACTAAAATAGGTGAGAAAATAGAGCCCAACATAAATGCATCAGTTCAGGTCAGTTTCAGTTGCTCAGTCGTCTCTGACTCTTTGCGACCCCATGAATGGCAGCACGCCAGGCCTCCCTGTCCATCACCATCTCCCGGAGTTCACTCAGACTCACGTCTATCGAGTCGGTGATGCCATCCAGCCATCTCATCCTCTGTCATCCCCTTCTCCTCCTGCCCCCAATCCCTCCCAGCATCCGAGTCTTTTCCAACAAGTCAGCTCTTCGCATGAGGTGGCCAAAGTACTGGAGTTTCAGCTTTAGCATCATCCCTCCCAAAGAAATCCCAGGGCTGATCCCCTTCTGAATGGACTGGTTGGATCTCCTTGCAGTCCCAGGGACTCTCAAGAGTCTTCCCCAACACCACAGTTCAAAAGCATCAATTATTTGGCCCTCAGCTTTCTTCACAGTCCAACTCCCACATCCACACATGACCACTGGAAAAACCATAGCCTTGACTAGATGGACCTTTGTTGCCAAAGTAATGTCTCTGCTTTTTAACATGCTATCTAGGTTGGTCATAAATTTTCTTCCAAGGAGTAAGCATCTTTTAATTTCATGGCTGCAGTCACCATCTGCAGTGATTTTGGAGCCCCCCAGAAAATAAAGTCTGACACTGTTTCCACTGTTTCTCCATCTATTTCCCATGAAGTGATGGGACCAGATGCCGTGATCTTCATTTTCCGAATCTTGAGCTTTAAGCTGACTTTTTCACTCTCCACTTTCACTTTCATCAGGAGGCTTTTTAGTTCCTCTTCACTTTCTGCCATAAGGGTGATGTCATAAATGCATAGTTTCTTCATTAACATTATCCAGGACTCCTAGGTCAAAAGGATTCAAAATAACAGTTACAGACTAGTGGGTAGCTAACTCTAAAATCAAAAAAAGTATGACGTACCCACAATTCTCATTTCAAGCATGCTTCAAACAAGGTAGGCAATGAATGAAGCTAAAGACTTAATAAATGTTCTAAAACAGATTACACATAATAACCAAGAAAGATGATAGAAGGTGTTACTGGATACTGAAATTATTCAAACAATGCCTAATTGTCATTTGCTGATTAAAGATTAGTCACTCTGGATAAAAATAGCCTGTTAAACTCTGACAGTCACAACTTTCTTATGGAATTGTGAAACATTTTGGAACATTATTGCAATTTTCATGGTAGGAAGAAGAAAGTGCTCAGACTCTAGTTTTTAGACTAAGTCTCTANGACTCTGGTTTTTAGACTAAGTCTCTAAGAGGAAGGAAAGAATAATTCACTTTATTACTCTTTAAAGGAACTATAGTTCACTTGAGGTCTGGCTAAAAAGAAGACATTCTGGTTAATAGCAACATTATCCCATGATCATAAAGAGGGACCTGCCATTCATTATGTTAATGTGTACCAACTGATGAAGGAATTGGATATAGTGCGCATCTCTCTCCAGACAAGGGTAACAATAGGAAATTTGATCATGACATATTTGCAGGGAGATCAACATGTTGGGATAGGTAAAGGGGTAATACGAGAGGTAATTTGATTTCGTGAACTCCAAATGACTTTGGAGACTACACATGAAATTTTGTTAGTGGTCACAACGAGGTTGGAAAAGGCAAAGATCAAACTCCATACCTTCTGGCTGGATTGTGTTTCTTTGTCTTTTCCTTACGACATCAAAAGATGCATTCAGTCTCCGAGAAAGAAATTTTTCATTGAAGTGAAACTTAATAAAATAAATAATGTAATAACATTGTTGTAAGCTCATGTTTGTCAGCTTAATTTGTCATTCTTCTGTATGCAGGAAAGAGATACCCATTATCTCTTTTTCTTTACTGGACAAGTGAAAATATCCATGAAGTCTTCAAGTTGGTAACAACAAATAATATGAAGTATAGAAAAACATAGTTAAAAGGTTAAGTGAATAATAAGTGGACAATTAAATGTCAAGGCAGACAAAGATGAACCTTTTCAAAACTCTAATCATAGAAGCAAGTACCTCAGTGAGAGAAAGATATTCATGGGAAAAGAAATAATGCATAAAGTATTGTTTTATGCAATCAAAATAGTCAACAGTCCCCATCTTTCTCCAGAACTGAATGTAAATTTCCTCCAGTGGTCTAAATCTACCTACTTCTTACCATTTCTCTAATTAAATAGCTTATTCAAGAAAAACTATTCAATGTGTTATCCCTTAATATATTCTTGAGTGTGTCCTGACCTTAGTATTGGCTCATTTGTTAGGCCTTTTCCCCACACTCAGCTAAACTCTGCCTTTTCTTCATGATGCAGGACAAGACTCATTTCATCGTTACAATTTCCCTTATCATCTCATCCCACGGAATTCTGTCCCTCTTTCTGTTTCCCCTAGCATTTGTTACGATCTGTATCCTTAGCTTTGAAACCAGCCCCAGGATGAGGACCTTGGAGAGTTGTATTTGGAGTCCTGACATTTAGTGCTGTACTTTGTATAGATAGATGTGTAGTCATTAATTTGTAGGTAAAGATGCTGTGATTGAAACAAAATGCAGTACAATTTTATATCTAGATATACTACTTTCAGGACATTCTATGGGGACTTGTCACTAGACACACCTAGAGAGTCCTGAAGTCTTTGTATCACTCTAAATTCTATTATAATAAGAGGGATATTCTTCTTTAGAAGATGCAAAGAGATAATTTCAGAAATGAATTAAATTTCATGTATCTACTTATAAAGTGGGGCTTCCCGGGTAGCTCAGTGGTGAAGAATCCACCTACCAAGCGGGAGATTCAGGTTCGATCCCTGGGTTAGGAAGATCCCATGGAGAAGGAAATGCCTGTCTGCACCAGTATTCTTGCCTGGGAAATCCCATGGAAAGAGGAGCCTGGTGGGCTGCAGTGCATAGCGTTTCAAGAGAGTCAGACATGACTTGGTGACTAAACAACTTACAGAGCATCTAATTAGAGGCTATTATGCACTAAGTAGTAATTGGCAAAAAATCAATAACTGCAGAATAGTCAACTGTTATTCAATTTTTCTTCAAATAGAAGAAAACTTTTGTTTGACCTATCCCATGTTAATAATTCCACAAGTAGAAAATAAACATTTTTAAAATGCATTAACTTTATAACAATATTTTAAGCCATGTTCTTTAGTGGAAATAGTTGCCTTTAGCTAGAAAGGATTTTTAAATTTAAATTTTTTCATGGCTTAAAATGTTTTAATTGTTGCTGGTTTTTACAACTGAAATGAAAAGTTAAATAATCTGCACATTTTGTACTATATGTGAAGTGAATAATTTCCCACACAATTATTGATTGTTAGAAAACTGATAAAATAATAGACATAAAATTATCAAATTAGAACTGAGCTGACTTGCAGCGACAGTAGAGGTAAATGAATGACCAAAGAAAATATTCCATGGTATCTGCTGAACAGTTTTTGGCTTATCCATCTGTTTTACAGCCAAAAGCAAGTGCCATTCAAATGACCAGAAAAAAGCGACTCATTTTCCCATGAGAAACTTTCAACCCTCCTCCCATCACGGAGGCAGGGCTAGTATTGCTGTCTGCGGTGTAAAGCACAGCCCCCGGGGCAAGGAGAGCAAGCAAGAAGGACTCCCCTAGCTGGCCATAATGCGCATGGTTTCGTTCTATCCCTGGGTCGGAAAGATCCTCTGAAGTAGGGCATGGCAACCCACGCCAGTATTCTTGCCTGGAGAATCTCACGGGCTGCCGTCCGCTGAGAAGCCTTGCAGGGATTGTCTACTGCAATGAGTCGGACAGGACTGAAGCGCCGGGACACAGGTGCACTCCCACAGCCGTCACAAGACGCCCTTTTGTGACTGAGGCAGAGGAAAACGTGTTTCGTTATTAAAGCTTGATTTGAATATTTTCTCTGAGAGCCTCTGGAGGGCTCTCTGAGTTACACAGTAGTTTGGCAGACCCCTGAGGTATGAGGGTGTTCTCCACGGAGTGCTATTTTTCCGTCCTCCAAACTCTGGTATAGAGCAGCAGGGGTGAGCCATAATTACAGAAAACCAGTCAATTAGCCCCAGCCAAATGCACAGTAAGACGGTGCCGTGGAGAAGAGAGTAGTATTTTTAGGTCCACGTAACTCTCTCTGTACAATTTTGTGTCGAGGATATAGTATGTCTTATAACTAAATGAATGAAAATACTATATTTAAATGATTCCATAAATGATGTCACGTAATGGAAACAATGGTCGCATTGCCTGATAAACATGAGTAAGAGCTGAGGGTGGCGCCAAAATCTGAGCTGTCAGAGACCACAGGCCAGGAGCCAGTCCTCCCAGCAGACAAGCGTCTAAGTCACATGGTATAGAGGGGACAAATGATGTCCGGTGAGGCAAATCTCAGACGTACATATTCCTGTTTGAACACAGCTGGCGTTGCATCCTGTTCTGGTAGAACTTAGCTACTTGTTCTCACGATATCTCTGTTCCTCTCAGCTAACTACTAGCTTTGTGAGGACAGAGACTTTGTCTCTTTTGTTCACTGCTGAACGCTGAGCACCTAGGGAAGTCTCTGACACATGACAAGGGCTCGGTACACGTTTATTAAATAAATGAACTCTAGAGAAACGGGCGTCTCCCTAAACCTGGCCCACAGTCTGTTGCTCAGCAGAATTGCTAACTGGAGCTCATCGTCTGCTTTGCTCTTGTCTCTGTGCATGTTCTCAACTTTTTCTCTCTTTGTGCAATGAAATGGATGTTTGTGTCTCCCCAGATTCATTATGTTGAAACCCTAATGTCTTGGCGTTTGGGCCTTTGGGAGTTAATTAGGTCAGGAGCATAAAAGCCTCATGATTGGGCGAGGAGAGGAACAGAACTAGCCATTTCTGTCTCTTCCCCACTTGGGATGAGAAAAGGAAGGTCTACAAATCAGGAAGAGGGCCTTCACCAAGATCCTGACCATGCTGGCACCCTGATCTCAGATTTCCATCCTCCAGAACTGTGAAAAACAGTTGTTTGTTCTTCAAGCTGCCTGGCCTATGATACTCTATTAGAGGAGCCCAAATTGTCTAAGACACTTTGCCTATCCAGAAATCCCATCCAACCTTCATCATATAGAAATATCTGATTATTACAGAAATCATGCATTGCCATAGATTCATATTCAGAAATATATACTGTGACTTAACTGAACTTTTGCTCAGTTGCCCCATTGTGTCCGACTCTTTGTGACCCCATGGACTGCAGCACGCCAGGCCTCCCTGTCCCTCACCATCTCCCGAAGTTTTCCCAAGTTCATGTCCATTGCCACGATGATGCCATCCAGCCATCAGAGGTGATGCCCTCTTCTCCTTATGCTTTCAATGTTTTTCTCAGCATCAGGGACATTTCCAATGAATGGGCTGAGCAATTTCAGGTGACCAAAATACTTGAGCTTCAGCTTCAACATCAGACCTTCCAGTGAGCACTCAGGCTTGCTTTCCCTTAAGATTGACTGGTTTGATCTCCTTACTATCCAAGACTCTCAGAAGTCTGCTCCAGCAACAAAGTTCACAGGAATCAGTTCTTTGGCACTCTGCCTTCTTTATGGTCCAGCTCTCACAAACGTCTGTTCCCACTAGATGACCATAGCCTTGACTATATGAACCTTTGTTGGCAGAGCAATGTTTCTGCTTTTCAAAACCCTGTCTACGTTTGTCATAGCTTTCCTGCTGAGAAGAAAATATCTGATTTCATGGCTGCAGTCACCATCCTCAGTGATTTCAGAGCCAAAGTAGAGGAAATCTGTCATCATTTCCTCCTTTCCCTCTTCTATTTGACGCTTCCCTGGTGGCTCAGAGGTTAAAGCATCTGCCTCTAATGTGGGAGACCAGGATTCAATCCCTGGATTAGGAAGACCCCCTGGAGAAGGAAATGGCACCCCACTCAGTACTCTTGCCTGGAGAATCCCATGGAGGGAGGAGCCTGGTGGGCTACAGTCCTCGGGGTCGCAAAGAGTCGGACACGACTGAGCGACTTCCCTCACTCACTCACTCACAATGGATCCGGATGCCATGAGCTTAGTTTCTTATTTTAATATTTACTTTTAAGCCCGCTTTTTTCCACTTCTCCTTAACCCTCATCAAGGTGCTTTTTAGTTCCTCTTCATTTTCTGTCATTAGAATGGCATCATCTCCATATCTGAGATGCTGACATTTCTCCCACCTATCTTGATTCCAGCCTGTAACTCATGCAGCCTGGCATTTCTCATGATGTTCTCAGCATGTAGGCTAAATAAACGGAGTGACAACAGACAGCCCTGTAGTACTCCATTCTCAGTCCTGTACCCCAGTCAGTTGTTCCACACAGGTTTCTAAGGAGACTGGTAAGATGGTCTGATATTCCCATCTCTTTAAGAGCTTTCCACAATTTGTTAGGATCCACACAATCAAAGGCTCTAGTGTAGTCGATGAAATAGTTATAAGTTTTTCCCGAATTCCCTTACTTTCTCTATGATCCAATGAGTGTTGGCAATTTGATCTCTGGTTCCTCTGCCTTTTCTAACTTTATTGAGCTCTATTGTGCTCAAAAATGTTGTTGCTCTCTCCATTCTTCCACTTAATAATTTTGTTGAGTAACTACCATCTGTTCAGTTCAGTTCAGTCACTCAGTCGTGTACGACTCTTTGCGACCCCATGAATCGCAACACGCCAGGCCTCCCTGTCCATCACCTTCTCCCGGAGTTCACTCAAACTCACGTCCATGGAGTCAGTGATGCCATCCAGCCATCTCATCCTCTGTCGTCCCCTTCTACTCCTGCCCCCAACCCTTCCCAGCATCAGAGNAAAGTAGGTCATCAAGTTTTGAGATTGTGGGAATACATAGAGTTGTGCAGGTGACAGTCATGCCGATATCTGGGGTGAGTGCATCCGAGGCAAAGGGTGTATTTGAAGTTGAAGAGCGTCCCTGGTGAACTGAAGGAAATACAGCATGGCAAAGCAGCCGTAGCACAGTGCACAGAGGAAGAGTAGTAGCGGATGAGGTCAAGGAGAGAAGAGAAAGCCAGACTACAGAACCTGAAGCCTACTTCAAGGACATAATCTGTTTACGAAAGTTTTTTTTCACTGTAGAATGATTGCTTTACAATGCCGTGTTAGCTTCTACTGTACAAGGTGAGTTAGCTACAAGCACTCAATGGCCTCCCAGGTGGTGCTAGTGGTTAGGAATTCGCCTGCCAACTCAGGAGACATAAGAGATGAGGGTTCAATCCCTGGGTCAGGAAGATGCCCTGGAACCCAGGCTATTATTCTTGCTTGGAGAATCTCACGGACAGAGGAGCCTGGCGGGCTCTATAGCCCACAGGGTCGCAAATTAGCACACCGCCTCACCTCGAGTCGCACCGTGGGAAGAATCAGCCAAGATGGCATGTTCAGGCTCTCCCCCCGCCCCACCCCCGTGTTTTGTAATTAATGACTGTGTGAGAGCTGAGCTCATTTATAGCACTGTGCATGTGCGACACGAGGCACTCGCTGGCTCACAAGATACTTCGTGCTATAAGGATATGTGAGCTCCACCTAGAAAGGGGGAAGCATTTACTGCTGTGTCTCGGCTGGGTCTGTTGAGTCGACTAGGAGAGAATACCACTACGGCTGCTGCACCAGCCAGGAGAGAATTAGCGTGTCTGCAGCTACATCAGCTCCTGGAGTCTTCCCCTGAGCTGGAGCCAGCTTGCCTACCCTGGGTTCAGCCAACAGTGCGGACAGGGTGAACTGCAAGACAGTTGGCATGGCAAACAGGGTCAGGAATACACGCCCTGACTCCCGCCACTCCACCCCTCCAAGGCGTCAGGGAGCTCAGCTGAGGGCCCTGAGCCACGCAGCAGCTTCCCGCGGGCTGGCTATGTCCCACATGGCAGCGCCTCCATGTCCACGCTACTCTCGCAGTTCAACCAGTTCCCCTCTCTCCTCCCCGACCCCTGCCCTGAGAGGACATAATCTTTCATTTGAGTCAAGAGGGTTTAATCTGACTTCGCTGTTAAAACAGCTCTAGGGAAAAGCCGTGACACAGTATCTGTGGCGTACACAGCGCTCTGGGGCAGCGCTGTGCGTCCGTGCTAACTGGCCGAAGGATCGGAGCGTCGTGCTGCGGCACTGTTGACTTGGCAGAACTCTGCGGGAAGACAGCTGCAAGACCAGCCTTTCACTCTCCTAAGTGAAGCCTTACCCATAGCAGAGACAACATTGTTTAGTGGATGAGACCACAGGCTCTGAAATCAAGCTGCATGGGTTTGCAAACCAAATCACCGAATACGACTTTCAAACCTTCCGTTTCCTCATTTTTAAAATCCCTACTTCCTTGCGGAGAGGGAGATGATGTAAATATTAAACGTGAAACTGTATGAAAGGCACATAGTACCCTATCATCTGGGAACAAAATGGCAAGTCACTTGTATCCATGTGATACCATATGGTAGTTGTAAGGATTTAAGGAGATAGCAGGCACTCCATAACATATATAATTGCATACCGCTATTATTGCTGTTGGCAAAGCCAGCTTTCAAAATACATTATTAAACATTATGCATTTTCAGGCAATAATTTAATACATTCCATTGTATTTAGCATGCAGAATGAAAATGACAATTACAATAATTACAATTACCATTTTAATCCAGTGTAGTTCAACAAAAGATTAGATACTTGTATGAACACTAATAATGTTTGCAGAAAATTCATAACAAAAGAAATTGCAGGCATCTAGAAACTAAAGGGCCAGAGAAATAATGTAAATGAGAAACATTCATAGTCATCTATAGCATTCCGTTTAAATGCTGCTTTTGTTTCAATGGATATTTTTTCCTGAAACATACTGTTTACTTCATATTTGGAGATGATATTTCACTAAGGCCATATAAAAAGATACAAAATTGTCCTTTTGACACCTCTTTTCCCACCTCAGTCATGCTCCATGCTCAGGAATCAAGGAAACCTCAATGGAATATTCCCAGTAGTCATTTTTTCGAGTCAACTAAGTACTTAATCACTTTCTTGAAAAGATAGATGCCAGGTATTACTTGAGTTTTATCACAATTTTGCAAATTCTGAAATAGATTGGCATCTTGGTAAATTGCGATCTCAATATGGATAATATTATTTTCCCCTTATAATTGGTTTGCAATGAGCAATCTACCATTTTATCTTTACCTAGATGTTCTAGAAATTTTGCCTTTTTATTTAATGTCTAAATTTATTATTGGAGAAGGAAATGGCAACCAACTCCCATATTCTTGACTGGAGAATTCCATGGACAGAGGAGCCTGGCAGGCTATAGTCCATGGGGTCACAAAGAGTTGGACATGACTGAGCAACCCTCACAAATTCATTATTTTCTCTTTCCACAACTAATGACTGTATTTGGTTCATTTTCAATAAGACTTAATGACTAAATTAAAAAAGGTTAATCAGGTTTAAATAAAGATGAGGGTGACATTTCTTCCATATTTGTCTGGCTCCCAACCTGCTAACTTTGAATTCTGCCTTCTGTGAAAATTATACCCTCTAAAAGCGAGCATTATGAAAAGGGCCATATGGGGCAAAATTGAGTTTTGGCATCCAAAATGGTAAGGATATTTAAAAAAAAAACTTCATAACAAATGAAGTAGCCATTTAATTAACATTTTAGGTAGGGGTCACTGCTTTTCATTTGGATGAAGAGAAGCTAAAAAGAAAATCCCGGGAGAAAATATAACATCAGAATACTTAGCTAAACACTAAAAAATGGGAATGAGACAGTAACATGAGGTCTATACTGAATCCCATTGAAGGCTGTAATTAGCCCATGCTTCAGTATTTTGTACAATACAATGAAGCACTATTTTACCCAATATATCTTAATTAAAAGCAAAAACACAATGAAACACAAAGCTACCATCAAAGAGGCGTTATTGGCACTTACATAATACAGAAGATGGGGAAGGATTTTGTTTTCTTTGTTTGGCAAGAAAATTGGAACTAGGCATTCTATTTTTCACACAGCTCTCAATATAGAAGCATTTGTGAACCAAAAATTGCATTTGTACTGTAAATTATGTGGATGAAAGCCACAGAGAAAGGGATAGTTTGTTGTTTTATAATTCAAGAGTAGTAATGCTTGGATTTCTTTTCTTTCTCTTTTACAAAGAAGATAATTATTGAAAGCTTGGTTTTTACCACAATAAGAGAGTTAGTTAAATATTCTAATGTACATGTTTATATTCTTCTTTTCACTAGAATGCATTAATTATGGAGTAACATTAAAATATACACACAAAATAATTTTCTTGTCACCTCAGTTTTAAACTTTGAATATCAAAGATACCAGAGCTCTCCACTATGGTCTATTCTTTGCAATGTAATAATACAAGGGAAGAAAACAATAAAGTAAATGTTAGATTATAAAAATTATGGACAAATTCTCCCCCTCCGAATCTTGTTATATCTATACTGAATGTAAACAGTAGAAATGATAAAATGAAGATGACTCAGCACCATCGAATATCTTTAATGTGACCATTCATACAGAGATTTTGTTCAACTTGAATGAGATGGCTGAAGAGTGAAAACAAAAATACAGTTCTAAATAATTCATATGAAAAAGACAACTCAATAGTTATACTAGAGTCAACCATAAGACAAACCATAAGGAATGTCTGAAGATCTAACTTTTTTCATCTTCTATTTGATATCTGTCTTGCTGTTTCTAGCAAACTCTTCAAGGATTTGTATAACAGCATACCAAAAATTCTTCAAGCTAAGCTTCAGCAGTATGTGAACTGAGAACTTCTAGACGTACAAGCTGGGTTTACATAAGGCAGAGGAACCAAAGATCAAATTGCCAACATTCTGTGGATCATAGAGAAAGCACGGGAACTACACTAAAGCCTTTGCCTGTGTGGAGCAGAACAAACTGTGGAAAATTCTTCAAGGGATGGGAATACCAGACCATCTTACCTGTCTCCTGAGAAACCTGTATGCAGTTCAAGAAGCAATAGAACTGGACATGGAACAATGGACTGGTTTCAAATTGGGAAAGGAGTACAAAAGGCTGTATATTGTCACCTTGTTTCTTTAACTTCTATGCAGAATACATCATGTGAAATGCTGGGCTGGATGAATTACAGGCTGGAATCAAGGTTGCCAGGGGTAATATTAGCAATCTCAGATATGCAGATGATACCACTCTAATGGCAAAAAGTGAAGAGAAACTAAAGAGCCTCTGAATAAGAGTGAAAAGGGTGTGAAAAATCTGGCTTAAAACTCAGCATTCAGATAACTAAGATCATGGCACCTGGTCCTATCACTTCATGGCAAATAGAAAGGGAAAAAATGAAAACAGTGACAGATTTTATTTTCTTAGGCTCCAAAATCACTGTGGACCATGACTGCAGATGTGATATTAGAAGATGCTTGCTCCTTGGGAGGAAAGATATGACAAGCTTCGCATATTAAAAAGCAAAGAGATCACTTTGCTGACAAAGATCCATATAGTCAAAGCTATGGTTTTTCCAGTAGTCATGTACAGATGTGACAGTTGGACCATAAAGAAGGCTGAGCACCAAAGAATTGATGCCTTCGAATTGTGGTACTGGAGAAGACTCTTGAGAGTCCCTTGGACCACAAGGAGAAGAAACTATTCAATCCTAAAGGAAATCAACCCTGAACATTCACTGAAAGAACTGATGCTCTGGCTCCAATACTTTGGCCACCTGATGTGAAGAACTGACTCATTGGAAAAGATGCTGATGCTGAGAAAGATTGAAGGCAAAAGGAGAAGAGGGTGGCAGAGGATGAGATGGTTAGATAGTATCACTGATTCAGTGGATATACGTTTGCGCAAACTCTGGGAGACAGTGAAGAACAGGGAAGCGTTGCGTGCTGCAGTGCATGGCTTTGCAAGGAGTTGGACATGACCTAGCAACTGGACAACAATGCCTTACCAACTAGTGAACAAAATGAGCAGTGATGTACCAGCTGACTGTTTCCACATAGAGTGCCAAATGAATCTCTCTGAATTGCTATAAAACTTTGACTATGAGGGTTGGCTCATTCTAAATGCTCTTGAAAAGTGGGAAGAAGAAGAAAAGTACAGCTTATCATTTGTATAGTCTAGAAGTGCTAAATACAAATGAGGAAGCACAAAGATGATCTGATTTTCCCCAAACCTATAGACTGGAACTTGATATTTCTATTTCCCAAACTCTTTCCTTCAGTATCAGCTTTACAATGATGAAATGCTTTTTACTATCCAAATCTGCAAAAGGTAAGCCAAATAACCATGTCAATCAGAAACTTGTGAATTGCAGTCCAGAGCCTATCCTGCACCTATATAATCGCCCTGCTAACCATTTCCCTGTGCATTGCCTTATCACATAGTGGAATAGCAGGCCCCAAAAATGTCCCAAGGAGAACAGGAAAATAAGGCTTTTCAGTGAACAGCTCATAACTTATCTGTGTCTATGGTGAGGATTATGAGAACTAAATGGAGCTAAGCCAAAACTAAGGAATATGGGGGCCAAAATGAGATAAGAAGTTTGGATGGACACTGAAGAACTAAAAAACTCAAGTTTAATGGGTCTGTCTGAACCTATGTGACATACAGCCTTGATTTTGGCAAAATTAGATTAGGTCATCGAAGTGCTGATTTGATAAATGTGTCTACAATCTTGGGATGGAAATCACATAAAAAATCCATTAGTACAACATTTAGATATGTCACAAATACCTAAACCATCTAGCATTATATATTCATGATGATTTTATCTCAATGTAGCAGCATGCATTGTTAAGGTATACACTTCATTAGATTAACATATCGATGATAAAAACTGCATTCACACCAGGGCAGTACCTACGAAAGGTCTGTACTGTCTAAGAAGTGAGTTGGTTAGAGAAGCAAACAGAGAAGCAAAAATGAGGAGAGAAGTTGAAGCTGAAAGCTAAGTAGATGGTGCGTATAAACCGCATGTATCCGTGGGCGTGAAAGTGGAAGCCACTCAGTCCTGTCCGACTCTTTGCGACCCCAAGGACTATATAGAGAGGGGAGTTCTCCAGGCCAGAACACTGGAGGGTACAGCCTTTCCCTTCTCCAGTGGGTCTTCCAGACCCCGGCATTGAACCAGGGTTTCCTGCATTACAGGCAGATTCTTTACCAGCTGAGCTGCCAGGGAAGCTCCTTATATCCATGAAGTAGTCCCCAATGCTGTTGACAAAAACAAATCTCCCCGCCCCCAGTCTACAGAGGAAACGGAGAAGAGAGTGTGGAGAAAAGGAGAATGAGAGCCATCCTTCCTCACTCCTCCTAGCCTCCCTCTGTGTTTATCCCTAGTCATGAATTCAGCAGGGAAAGGTCGTCTCTGGAGGCAGGGCAGCCTGGTTACTTTGGAGAAGCGCTGCTCTAGTCCAGGTTCCGTGCCGGTGTCTCTAGGGGACAAAATCCTCGTGGGACAGTCTTAAGCTTGCTTTTGGAGCCAAAATAATCTATCGCATTTTATTTTTTCAGTTAAATGAAGTATCTACTTTCTTATTTTCATAACAGGTTATATATTTAGAGAAATCAACTGTAAAAACTACAGCAGAATGAATTTCATAGCAATATCTCTGTGGCTCTTATGAGTCAAAATTTCCAGTTTACCAAATCTCAGAGTTATTGGGCCTTTTTTGTGGATAGGAAATCTTAAGTCAGGGAGGGATGCCATCTTTGTATAATTTTTATGCCCAAAGCCTGGCAGGATAACTGGTATGTAGTAGGTAATTAAAATAAATGGTGAACGAATATGTGTGTAAACACGGGAAGTTAATCCTAATGTGATGAAACTTGAAAGGGCTTGCTTTTATTTTAAATTTCTTTCATGTCAGGCCTTAAAGACATATAGATTTTCTACCACATACTTTGTACACGTTCTCTCTGTCCATTTGCTGTGATATTTGGGATTGCTTAAAAATAGCAATTGACTTATTTTTCCAAATTCTAATTCAAGGAAACCTCTGCCTTTTTCCATCAGACATATATGTATATAGTCATTTGAGTCTCTTCTATATCTCGCACACACTAAAACAGCCATTGTAGAACGTGAGATATAAGTTGAATAACTAGAGGATTTAAATTCTGCAGGATAAAATGGATATATATATATATATATATATATATATATACACACACACACGAAATCTCTGAATTATATATATATATAGTGACTAATATTTCCTTAATAACTTAGTTTGGTTCTCATCAAGATTGTTGAGATTTCAAACAGGGGTTTTATGCTTGCCTGTTCCTTTTTAGCCACACAGCCCCTCTTTATTCTAAGGAGTCTGACAAATGAGAGCAGGATGGAGAGCAAACGCAGCCTGAACCCCGTCTTCAGAAAACCTCAGTGTGGATCTCTCACCATCATGGCTGCAAAAACACTCTCGTCTTGGAGGAAACCAAATGAAATAGTAAAGAATTGTCCTGTCATCTGAGCACTGATATGTGTTTGGAATGAATATGTTTTCTGTCTTAGTCTGGTCAGACTGCCGTAACAAAATACCGCAGACTGGGTGGTTTAAACAACAGAAATTTATTTTCTTATAGTCTGGAGTCTGGAAAGCGCACGGCCACAGTGCCAGCGAAGCCAGTTTTGTAAAAGGCTCTCTTCCTGGCTTCCAGAGGGCCATCTTGTCCTCGTGTTCTCCCACGGTGGAGAAAGACACAGATCTTTCTTTTCCTCCTCTTGTTAGGCCACTAATCACATCTGATTGGGACCCTACCCTTAATTGCCTCTTAAAAATTCTTAGCTCCTAAATAGAGTCAGGGCATCAGCAAATGACTTCCAGGAACACTTCAGTCCATAGCACTTTCCCTTTAGCTAATCTCACGTGAACAGACCGCGTGGGATAAATGGATGAATGCAGACTAAGAGGAAGGGAGAGCTGGAGTCCACGTGAGAGCGAGGGATGTCCCCGGAACGGGGATTCCGCTGCGCCCGGAGCCCTGGCTCTGCAGCAGTGCGGCCCGACCGCGGCCGACCCCGCGGCACCGCGGTCTAGCACATGCACTCTGTCCTTACAAAATTGTTGGAATAAATCAACAACTGCTTTTCTCTGAGTTTAAGCTGGTTTTAATTTAGTCTTCAAGTTATCCCTCCTAGGAGATTCTGAGCGTCTGAAAATAGCCGTCGTATTTTTTCCCGTTTTAATTACCTCCGCCTACATCCGAGTGCACCCAGCCCCTTCCTTCAGCCAGCCGACTGCCGCCGCTAATGCTACTGCGCTAAAGCGCTGACGTGCTGCTCACTTCAGGGAGACGCCTGCTGCATATCTTTCTTTCATTTCCTGTTATATTTGCTATAAACATAGTTATTTCCATTCTGTTGCTTTCAGTCACATATGGCATTTTGAAACAGTTAAATAAAGAGATTATCAATATTAGATCTATCTCAGCTGTAAAACCTACATTTATGGAGAAATATGATCTATTCAATTTCATTTCTGAAAGCCTAGCATCCCAGTGATGGTCATAAATTCACATGATTACCCTAAGCATTAGATTTTGCATTTGGATCACTATTTAACTAGAAGAAGAAATCAAACATTCATGCAAGCAAAGAAGCAGCTCCCTATTAGTGACATGCTGCAAAGACACTGAAAAATATAAATGAACTGACAAAGATCATCCATAAAACTTGACACCCAAACAAAATGACTGCATAGTATCTCCTTTTGGGACAGACAACATGAAAAGAATATTAATATTTTGCCAAATTCAACATTTTTCAGGAACTCTTTCTTTCATTAATTAACTGAAATAATAGCAAAAATGATATATGCTTTTGTCACAAAAATGCTGAATGCATATTGATAGCATTTAATTGAAAACTTCCTGAAATGCATTCAAAAACATCAATTATTTAAAATATGATATTGTTATAATAAAGTCTGACTCTGATTCTAAGGAATTATGTACTTAAAACAGCC
>SJYQ01104693.1:122720-136157 GCA_006410935.1 Redunca redunca | reverse complement strand
ATTTAATAAATTTAATAAACTTCCATCACCATACATAGTCACAAATTTTTCCCTTGGGATGAGAATTTGTAAGATCTACTCTCTCCCAAAGTCCTTATTTTATAATTGGAACTTGTACCTTTTCATTTCATTTTTCTTTTTTTTTAATTTTTATTTTAACTTTAGTTTACTTTACATTACTGTATTGGTTTTTTCTTAAGATCAGTTCTTCATCTGCAAACTAAAGGGTTTGTTTTAGAATAACCATTTGAATGTTCTCTTTGAACTTTAAAATTCAAAAAGTCATTGTTTTTTGTATTACTGGATGTTATAAGGATGAAATTACTGAATGCTCTCAATCTGCATGGGTTAGTCACAGGCCCTGGCATGGAGTAAGTTGTCACAGAGTGAACAGCCAGAATGTTTCCATATGGCCACACCTAGCCTGTCTCGTGCTGCGTAACTTTACGCCAGAATAGGTCACCATTCCTCTAGGTTTCCCTGCAGTTCACTAGTTGTCATCAATATTCGGTTCTTCTTCACCTCTGGGAACCCTGAAGACTGCATTTATCAGGCTTGTAAGTTGGAAAAAGGTGTGTTACCTCGTCACTGAGTTAGGACACGTCTGCGTACACTTCTCCAGGCTGCCCTCCTCTGCTGCTGGTTCAAGACTCAGCTGCGAGCACAAAATGAGCCCCCAAGTGCTTGTGTGGAGCAGAGATCCCTCACAATCCAGGGCGCAAGCAAGAAGTTAACGGGCTGCTAAGTCACTGCAGTTTTGGTTGCTTTTACTGCAGCATAAAGATCCCTTGGAGGATGAAAGGGCTGCCCACTCCATTTTTCTTGCCTGGAGAATCCCATGGGCAGAGGAGCCTGGTGGGCTATGGTCCGTGGGGCTGCAAAAAGTCAGACACGTCTCAGCCCTTGCTCAGAGAGCGCACAAGTTGTTCGGTCTCTCAGTCAAGAAGCTGAAGTTGAATAGCTCTGTGAAGATCTGCAAGACCTTCCGGAACTCACACCAGAAACAAAGATGCCCTTTTCATCACAGGAGACTGGAACGCAAAAGCAGACGTCAAGAGATACCTGGAGTAACAGCCAAGTTTGGGCTTGGAGGACAAAATGAAGCAGGGCAAAGGCTGATAGACCTTGGCCGAGAGAATGCATTGGTGATAGCAAGCACCTTCTCCCAACCGCAGGAGAGACAGCTCTACACATGGACAGCACCAGATGGCCAGTACTGAAGTCAGATTGACTATATTCTTGCAGAGCACAAGAGCCTCCGCTGAATAAAACGCTGCGTGCCATTCAAATGTATCCACACACTTTCTGCCTTTTTCCATGACACTTAGATAGTTATCTATTTCCTGTCTCTCAAGCTCATCATTAAACTATAGCCCAATTTGTTTATACAATTCATATATTTACCACCTAACTCTCTTTCAGATATGCCCCTTGCTCTCAGTCCTAAACGCCCCTGGTCCAGCCTCTCAGCCTTTCTCCCTAGGTTACTACTGTATCCTCCTGAATGGGCCTCTCTGCCTACAGATTACCTCGTGCAGATCTCTACCTTTGATTACGTGTGAAGGGTAAATTTTGCCTTATCCATCTCCTTTTAAAAATACTTTAAATATCAAGAGTCACAGCCCAGCAGTGTGACAAACAAGTCTTTCAGATGAGTTAATCCCTCCAACCCCTCCCTTTCTTTGCCCGGAACACTACTGTTCAGTAAATACCACGTTACCTGTAGCTCTGGGATACACCCTGCTGTCGCACCCCTTGCTGACATCTCTTATGTTGTTCTGTTTGCTTAGAATGACCTCCCCCCATCCTGTAAGATGTGGTCGTAAACCTCGTCCTTGAAATCCCAGGATTTCTGTGTTGCACCCACTGTGTTGCTACACTTACTCTGTGTACACTCCTAAGCCTCTTGTTATCCTATTACAGTGAAACTGTTGGTGTCTTTCCTGCCGGCTCAATCCAGAGCACCTCAAGGCAAGGCCAGGCATGTGGTGTTTCTTTCTCATCTGCCTGCACAGTGCCTGCTGGTGCTTTGGCAACGTGGGTGGGATATTCCCAGCTGTAAGAGCCGCTGTTCTGAACGCCTCCAACCCCTATGCTGTTCTCTCTGATTCCGCGGTTGCTCGTCGCCCCGTCTGCCATTGCTGGGCCTCCTCACTCAGCCACCCTGTCGACTGGCTTCTGTTTCAGTTTTTCCAATGAGACAGAAGTCATGCCAAGCTCTCTGCCCATGGTCTGTCTAAACCCTACTCTTGTCACTTCCTCTTTGCAAAGCTAAACTTTGTGTCCCCTGCACCCTGCTAAGAGGAGGACTATCGCCAGGAACAAACCCATCCCTTGGGATTCGTGATGCAACCTTCTTTCTAACAGTCAAGCTTACTTTACCTGTTGTATGAAGCTTTTCATATCTAGCTGTAACCCAAGCCAGGCCCAGAGGACCATAGAACTATCTTTTGCTTTTCAAAGGGCCTCATTCTCCTGTAACAGAAACAAACATTTTGAGCATCTGCTTTTGCCCCTGCAATTTACAAAAAAAGTTTAGCGGGTCTAAAAGATCTTTCCACTTTGGGGGGTGGGGGTAGGAGGAGCAGTTAGAGAAAAAAATGGCATTTCATATTGAAGTAGTAGATGACACAGTGATATGGTTCAGAATAGAAGGAGTTTGAAACAAAAACAAAAACTAGTGCATAGAGAAGCTGACATCAGCTACAATTGTGTATCTTTTCAAATTAGTCTTTTTAATACGGACAATGACCACTTTTTTTCAGGTACTTCATGCTAAAATTTTTACAAAGAGGAATTTTATAATTAATAAATGTTATGATTAAAGTGCATTTATAATTAATTTTATAGTCCTAGTTTATGTCACAGAAATTACTCCACTGATGGTCCCTTTTATCTGTTCTCAGAAGGGTCCAGCATGTTCTCGGTGATGGCTGAGTACCATTGTTGATGACCTGTTAATGTTCACATTTCGGGCTCCCCTGAAACTCTTTCAAGAAGCGAAACCATCCTTCATCTGCAGTTCATCAACATCCATTCAAAAAAGAGAAATCCCAGGTTAACCTCACCACGGCAACATCAGGAGATAGGAGAGCCCCGACCTCACGACTGAGGGACATGTGAGACTCAGAAGCGTTCCACAATTGGTTGAATGCTCTGTTGTCAACCTCCTGAAACTCTTTTAATAGTTTGGAACCAAAGGTCCACATTTTCATTGTGCATCGGGTTCCACAAATTACATAGTTGATCCTGGCTGAAGCAGTGGTCATGGGTTTCTCACGAGACCTTCCATAAGGATGTCACTGATCGTTTGCAAGGAGTCCACAGCACGTAAATCCAGGAGCACATGTGGGAAGTCAGAGTTCATTCTTCCTTAGCTAGATTCTTGGACCTCTCCAAAACTCTCAGGAAATATATATAAGCTAGACAAAAAGGGAAAAAAAATACATGTTCCAGAAGACATAGTTGGTCTCATGGCCATGTGCAGGCCTGTGTGCGGGCATCCTTAGTTGCTCAGTCGTGTCTGACTCTTTGCGACCCCACGGACTGCAGCCCGCCAGGCTCCTGTGTCCATGGATCCTCCAGGCAACAGTGCTGGAGCGGGTGGCCATGCCCTCCTCCGGGGGACCTTCCTGATCCTGGGGCTGAACCTGAGTCTCCTGTCTCTTGCATTGGCAGGCAGGTTCTTTACCTGGGAAGCCCCCTGGGAAGCCCCTTGTCATCATTATCCATACCACATATTTAGCTTTATGTGTGTTGGGAAGGAAAAATGATTTTCCCTTTACCCTTCTAAGTTCTTGGCTGAGACCTGCCTCCCCCGCCCCCCAACAACCAGCACCATGTTATAAACATCAGATGAACGGAAGAAAAACAAACAGAAGTTTAATAGTAGGTATACCTCCTGTGTACATGGCGATACCCAGGAAAACTGAGTAACTCCTAGAAATAACCCAAGCTTCTACCCTAAATACTGCCTCCAGCAAAAGACTTCAAATGTTGGGGGTGGGGAGAAAGGTTATCGGGCCAAGCACATAAACAGGGGTACACTTTTAGAGGGCTTGGAGTCCAACTCTGTTGATAGGAATTCTTCCTCTTCCTGGTCCTGGAAAAAGACATTTTTACAAATGGAGATTTCCCTTATAAATGCAAATATCTCTTAGAAAGACCTCTGGTTTTCGGAGTTTTTCCTGTGCCTGCTGTTTCTTAAAAATGATGAGCCCAAAATAATCCTTGGGCTTCCCTGGTGGCTCAGATGGCAAAGAATCTGCCTGCAATGCAGGAGACCTGGCTTCCATCCCTGGGTGGGGAAGGAAGGGCGTGGCAACCTGCTCCAGGATTCTCGCCTGGAGGATTTTATGGGCAGAGGAGTCTGGTGGGCTACAGTTCATGGGGTCACAAAGAGACAGACACGACTGAGTGTCCAGCTCTCACTCTTCAAATAATCCTGATGACCATGAGACATATGGAGTTGAGGGGAGGGGAGGGAATTACGATATTAACAGAAGATTTGGTTAGGAAATTTGAAAAGGTAATTTCCAAGCTCAAAGACTCTTGTCTGGAAAACCTATAGATGAGAGAGTAAACAATTATCTTGACAACAGTTAATCTGCTCCTCTTCCTTTGTAATCTAAATTGGAAGAAGTGTTATTAAAACTTTAGTTACCATATCAGTATAAATTTAAACTATTTTCCTTATAGTTCATCCAACTGCAACCCAGTTAAGAATTGTTGCATTGTGAAGAGCTGTACTTTGCTCACAATTAATTCATTGAGCCTTCCTTTTAGTAGCCTTGATCAGAACAATTTCATTTGTTATTCATTCTGATTTACATAAATACTTCACAGCATTTCACTATTAAAGGACACTTAAAATGAAGGACATTTATTTCTCTCCTCTTGTATGCAATTCTTTATTTCATGTTTTATTTGAAGAGGGTTGTTATGATCAGCAGACAGGAGCTAGTGAAAACATAATTTAAAGTCTTAAATGGTGATCATTTCCAGTCTTTTAAAAACTGCTAGCATTAATTGATTTGTCTCCAGTGTGAATTGAACTGTTATGTCTGAAGAGAAATGTCCTTTAATCTCTCTTATACTCTGAGGATCTAAGCATAATTAATAATTTGCTTTAAAAATGATATTACTAACCCATCCATTCATTCATAGAGTCGGTTACTCAGAAAGTACTAGTTAGATATCTGCTATGTGCCGAGCATTACCATTAGGCATAGGGGAAAAAAAGATGAAAAAATAACAAAACAAAAAATGCAACATGTTCTATAACCTACAAAATCAATTCTGGTGGAAGGAATAGCATATAATAAAGTAATCATAAACATAAATGCAAACAGCGTCTGTGTTAAGTATATGAAAAGAGGTACCCAGAGTGAGGAAACATATGCAAGAAGTCAGATGGGTTTGAAAGTAACATACATAAGTAAAGATCTAAAAAATGAGTAGTAAATAAAGAGTGACTACATTTATTTACATCAGAAAAAGCATTTAGAAAGTATCTTTTAAAAGACAATATTATCTCTAATTGTAATCAAAACTAAGACAGACCTAGGAATGTTTCTTTAAAAAACATATGCAAGAAATTTATGGAGAAAATTAAATAATGAATTTANATAAATTTTAGGTTTAAATCCAATATTAAAGCATGATTATGGAAAACACTAAAATTTTGACAATATGTAAGAGCGCAACAGCAGCAGCAAGAGAGTGTTCTTATAACTTTAGGGTAAAGAGACACTTCTGGAGAAGAGACAGGAAAAGCAATCTGTAGGTGAAAAACTGACAAATTCACTTATACTAAAATTTAAATTTTTTGTTCAACAAAATATATCATAAAGTAAGCTAAAAGTGACATATAGGAAGAACTTATTTGAAACCTATGTAATGACTGTATTTTAATATCTAGATATAAAGCATTTTTATATTTTAATACGAAAAAGAAAAATAGTCCCATGTAATGGGTAAAACAGGTGAATAGCCAGATCTAAAAAAATAAAACTAGCCAATAAAAATATTAAAATACCTAATCTTGTTTATTATTAGGGAAATGGAAATGAAAAAATGTGATATATGTTGATATGACCAAGTTTTGGAAGGCAAATAAAGAATTGTGAATCCCCGTGTACTATAAGTGCAGGGTGAATTTATAAATATACATTAGAGAGCAATTGGACAGTATCTTGTGAAATTGATGGGGTTAAACCCTCAGTCCAGCCACTGTATTCATCAACATATATCCTCTCTTACACTTATAGGTATAAGTGAAACATGGAGAAATGTTCACTGAGCCATTACGTATATTATAAAACAGGAGGATAATGACAGGATGCACAATTAAATAATGAAGTAATTACACAATAATATAAACCAATCAAAGTAAATNCCAATTAAAGTAAATAAGTCAACATAGATAAATTTACAAAAAACATAATGTTCCTAAAGTAGCAAAAGTTATGTACGCCACATGAATCATTCATTCATTTGCATTTTAAAAATGCAAATTATACACACACATATTCAAATAATCCCTCCTTATCCAAACTCTTGTTCTTCAAACATAGGAACTGATGGATTCAGGTAAATTTTTATATAAAACTTTCTCTGTTTAAACTCATTGCTGGCTATTTGAAATTTCAGAACCAAATAAATTGAGATAATTTACTATTCTTTGTTCTCTAACCTTCTATACAAATTCTCATTATCCAAATTCAGATAAGAGCATGTAATTATATAGAAAGGGAGACTCATTGCTCTAAAATTGTTAATGGGAATACATTAGATTCAAAATAGTAGTTGATTTGAAGTTTAAAAGGAAGACAATGAAATAATAGCTATACAACTTACTTTCAATGTTTCTATCAATATAATCCAGTGTTTATAAACATTCAGAAACAAATTTGACAAAATATTTAACCCAGTAAGTAATGTTTAGACAATAATATTTGCTTTATTGCTCTGTGTATGTTTCCTAATGTTTAAAATAATTCAGAATGTGAAAACTGTAAAGAAATGGTTAGGAGAAGAGGTGAGCTAAGAACTTTCCAGATGGAGCAGCATGTGCAAGGCCTTGTGACTGGGTGGACACAGTAGCCAAAGGGCCCGAGGCAGGCAGGGCTTCCAGGGACCAAGCATTATGCAGGGATTCCAGGGTCCGCTAAGATCTGGAGGCTTCATTCTAAGAGCAAAAGAGGAGGTAATAGAGACTCTCAGATATGTGTATACGGGGCTTAGGGATGGTAATAAGATGGATATTTTTTAAAGTTTAATTCAGTTACCTAAGATATGAAGATGATGCCACCCTAAAGGCAGAAAGCAAAGCAGACCTAAACAGCCTCGCGTGAGGGTGAAAGAGGAGAGTGAAAAAGTTGGCTTAAAACTCAAAACCCTAAGATCATGGCATCTAGTCCCATCACTTCATGGCAAATAGACAGGGAAAAAGTGGAAACAGTGACAGATCTATTTTCTTGGGCTCCAAAATCACTGCAATGACTGCAGGCCTGAAATTAAAAAACAGTTGCTCCTTGAAAGAAAAGTTTCGACAAATCTAGATAACGTATTAAAAACCACAGACTCAACTTTGCTAACAAAGGTCTGTATAGTCAAACCAATGGTTTTTCCATTACTCATGTGCAGATGGACCCTAAAGACAGCTCATCACCAAAGAAATGATGCTTTCAAACTGTGGTTCTCGAGAAGACTCTTGAGAGTCCCTTGGACTGCAAGGAGATCCAGCCAGTCCATCCTAAAGGAAATCAGTCCTGAATATTCATTGTAAGAGCTGATGCTGAAGCTGAAACTCCAATATGTTGGCCACATGATGCTAAGAACTGACTCATTCAAGAAGACCCTGATGCTGGGAAAGATTGAAGGTAGGAGGAGAAGGGGACGACAGAGGATGAGATGGCTGGATGGCCTCACCAACTCAATAGACATGGGTTTGAGTGAACTCCAGGAGGTGGTGGTGGACAGGGAGGCCTGGCGTGCTTCGGTTCATGGGGTCGCAAAGAATCAGACACGACTGAGCAACTGAACTGAACTGAACTGGTGGGTGTGGGTGGGCATTCGGAAGACATTGTAGTTCTCCAGGTAATTAAGGAAATTAGTAAAAAGTATAACAACTTTAGCAGAAAAAACAACAAACTGTATGCGATATAGATGTAAATCTTGACACACTGATAGGCTCCTTGGAAGATGGAGAGATGTATGCAAAAATAGATGGGTCTGATCCATAGAGTTAATGCTTCCTGCACCTAAGTTGGAAATTATTACCAAGAATAACATCTGGAACCCAGTTTCAATTCCTAAATCCCAAAGAAAAGGTGACAGTATAGGGTAGTATCTCCACATAGAGGATTTAAATCAGACAGTGTCCCCTGATAGTTATTACACTGTTTATTTATATCTCACAGACCCTAAAATAAGTTTTTAAAGATCTGGTTTTTACAGGGATTGTATCTCATCATTGGAATCTCCTTCTAAATAGCACTTTGAGCTTTAAGCTTATCTGGTGATACATGTCAATTATTTCTCAACGATAGTGTTAGTCACTCGGTTGTGTCCTATTCTTTGTGACTCCATGAACTGTATAGCCCATCAGGCTCCTCTGTCCATGGAAACTTCCAGGCAAGCGTGGGCTGGGTAGCCATTCCCTTCTCCAGAGGATCTTTCTGACCTGGGGATCAAACCTGGGTCTGCTGCACTGCAAGCAGATTCTTTACCATCTGAGTCACCAGAGGATCCCTTATTTCTCAGTAGAACATAGACAAAATAGGGTTTTTCACATATGACTTCCCGTAAGAAATCTTACTTGATCACATCCTACAACACATCAACTTTACAGCGGTTATGGAATCATCACATGCATTTATCTTGTTGATTGCCTCTCATAGAGTATAAGTTCCATGAGAGCAGGGAAATTGTTTTTCAAATGTTCAGCCTCATTACCTGGCACAGAGTAAGTACTCAGTGATAGTTAAGTATATGAGCACGTGATGTCATTAGCATAAGGGAAGAGAGTACAATGGCAGGAATGTCTTTATGCCCCTATGCACTTGAATTGTGAGAAAAAATAAAACAAAGAAAAAACGTGCTAAATAATGCCTTTTAATTCACCTATAGATTTTTTTTTCTCAAGAAGCATAGAGTCATTTTCAGAGATGTCAGCTTTATTATCCATTACACCTTGATGTGTACATTGGAGTTCAGTATGGAAATTCCACATGCTTGTAGTCCATCTCATAAATTTTGGTGCCATGCTTTACAATTAATAAATATTTACTACCACCATTGTCTACTTCAGATGCTGAAGAGCATATTTAAGACTCCTCGGGAGACATAAATATTTCATGGTAAGCATTCTATGTGACAAGTACAAAATATAACAACAGAATTCAACGGGTGGAGCACATTTCACATAATCAATCATGTCCTAAGACAAGTGTTACAAATAAAATGGACGAGTTCAACATTTCTGGGTCAAATATAATTGCCACCATTCACCTACATATTGATAGCAGTGAAGTGAATAGAAACATTAGGTATAAAACATATTTTAGATAAATATAATAATGTATATGAAGATACTTTATTAAAATTATCATAAATGTATGTTGAGAAGCACTTTTTTTAGAGCGGATTCAATCAAAATAGTATCTGAAGAGCAATGACACATGCATTCATAAACTCCCTATTGAAAAATAAAAACCAAATTGGGCAGATTTCTCAATGTATTTGTGAGAAGGGTCGATGCTGCAGTAACAAAGGTATCGGTAGTTTTCTCAGTCTCATCCGTGTGAGTCTGTTTGGGCCCAGGCTACTTCCCAGGGCGCCTGTCCACCCTGCAATGACTCAGATATCCAGGGGCTTCTAATCCTGTGATCCTGACATCTCAGCTCAGGCTGTCCACAGCCAACAAAGGAAGGACAGGAAGACAGAGCTAATTGCTAAGAGGCTTTTCATTTCATTGCCCTGGTGGTGCACACATTATTTTAACACACATTTTATTGTCCAGGGCTGAATATATGGCCTCACCTAACTTCAAGGATTTGGAAGCTATAATTTTTTGTGTGCCCAGGGAGAAGTGACAATCACACTTTGATTTTTTTTAAGCTCTTAAAACTCTTCATACTTGGCATGATAACATATTACAGATCCATCACAGATTAAACCAAATAGAATTCTCATCTAAAAAATATATTCTGTATAATCATGGTAAATTATCATTCAAAGACTTTACAGAATACAGATGGCAAGAAACAGTCCTAACATCTAATTTGATGTATGATAGAATTTAGTTGGCAGATGTGAGAATTACTTTTCAAGAGAACATTTGGTCAGCATCAAATGTAACCAAATAAGCAGGCTTTTACTTTGTGGCACAACTGAATCAATCTTCCAACAAAAAAATTTTAACGTCATTCGCTAGAACCAAAAGCAAATTACCACTAAAATGTAGAAAACGATGAGGGCAAAGAAAGATCTTTTAGCTCAGAGATAGAATGCAAACTTGTCATCTCATTATTCTAAGACACTAAAGACGAGGCATATCTCTGTTTCCAACACGGCTCTTTCTCTGCTCCCACTATCCCCTCCCACTCCTCTCTCTCACCAGGGCAAGGATGGTTGTAACACTGAATATGACTAATGGCGATTCAGCACCCGATGCCACCAGAACTTCCAAAGGAGCTTTATAAAATGAATGTGAGAACTGCCCACCCAGGGGACAAGTGAGAGAAGTGTTTACTAATCCATTGGCTCCTAGTCCCCATTGACGAAGTGATGCACTGAGGAGGTTTAACTCTCCCACATTTCCAAGCCGTGCATGCAGAAAAGATCAAGGCTTCCCAGCCGGGTTCCTACACTGTGTGTTCAGAAAAGCCCCAGAGCAGGAAGTTCAAGGTGCAAGGAATGCAAATAAAGCTAGGTGCAGTCAGGTTAAGCTGTGCAAAGCGTTGGCACAGAACCAGTGCCTCGTGGCTGGAATGGTTGCTAAGGGCAAGAGCTATGAAGTCGGCACAAGAGCTCTTCAGATGTCCATTACTCTCCAAGGGTTAAGGTGGGCATAGTGGAAGTGAATTCTTAGTATGTAGTTACTCTGCCAATATTTCCTTCTCTTCCTCCAAGATGCATCAGGTTGAGCCTTCAATATATCCTATAAATATCCAGACTTGTATAACTATAATATGGCAATGAAAACAATATCACTTTAAGAAAATAAATGGCAATTACAAGAGATGTCTATGATATGCAGGTATTCTGAATTGTTTTCTTAGCCTGTGGGGGAATTTGTTCCACTAAGTCAGTAGATAACTTCTTTTCTTCTAAAAATAATATTAACTAGCCATGAAAACTGATTTATTCTCCCACATAAATATTTGAGTCTCAAAGCAAAGAATAGGAGGATGCCTATTAATTTAAGGGAAATTATTTGTTAAATTTTTATTTTTTTCACCTTTGACCCTCGTTATCCATTTCTCCCACCTCTCCCTGCTTCTGGCAACCACCAATTTGCTCTCTGCATCTATGAGTTCAGTCTGGGGGAAAGGGAGTTAGATTCCATGTGTAAGAGAGGTCACACAGTGTCTCTTTTTCTGTAAATTATTTCATTTAGCATAATGCCCTCTAGGTCCATCCATGTTGCAAATGGCAAGATTCCCCTCTTTGTGTGGCTGGATAATATTCCACTGTGTGTGCATGTGTGTGTGTGTGTGTGTGTGTGTGTGTCTTTGCCCATCCACCCTTCAGTGGGCACAGGTTGTTCACATATCCTGGCTATTGTAAATGATGCTGCAGTGAGCATGGGGTGCATCTATCTTTTCAAGTTACTGTTTTTGTTTCCTTTGGATAGATTTCTGAAAGTGAAATTGCTGGTAGTTCCATTTTAAGAAAGTTCAGAAGTAAAGCCAATGAACCACCAAAGTGGTAATTAGTAAAAGTTTACTGTACACACATCAGAAATACAATCTGCAAACCAGAAACACTCAAACCAAAACATGGAATGAGGTACAGGGGTATAATGTCATAAAGCAGCTTGATAGTGAAAAAGCAGTGACTATTTATTCTTCAGAGTGCCTGGTTATGATATTAGAATTCTCTTAAATGATGGGGAATTGGTTAGTGGTTATTTCATATCAATCAACCTTGGGAAAAAGTTTTAAATTTTGCTTCTGATTTCTAGAGACATAAGCAAGAAATGACCCAGGTCAAGTTAGTCTTTCAAAATAAAATACATTTTAGTTTTGTTTATATAACTAGATCAGTTTTCTGTACGCAGGGAGTTTTAAAGGCTGGTGTTCATTTGTTTTTGGTTTTAATAGAAACTTCCATAGTGTTAAGTATAACGCATGGCTGTACCAATGTACACTCTAAATTCCTGGTAACATTGCACAAGTGTTCCATTTTCCTCACGTCTTCAGCAACACTTGCCTCTCTTTGTCTTTTTTATAATAACCATTCTAACAGGTGTGAGATGATATTTCACCTGGTTTTGATTTCTGTTTCGCTGATGATTATTGACATTGAGTATCCATTCCAAATACCTGTTGGCCAGCTGTAATGCCTTCTTCAGAAAAACGTCACCACTTTTAAATCAGATGGTTTGCCTTTATGCCATGGACTTTAACAGGCCCTGTTACATTTTGGATATTGAGCCCTTAGCATATATATTGGTGTGGCTTGGTTGCTCAGTCACACCCGACTCTTTGTGACGCCATGGACTGCAGCACTCCAGGTTTCCCTGCCCTTCACTATCTCCCAGAGTTTGCTCAAACTGATGTCCATTGAGTCGGTGATGCCATCTAACCATCTTGTCATCTGCCGTGTATATGATTTGTAAATATTTTCTCCCACTCAGTAGGCAGCGTTTTAATTTTATTCATAGTTCATCATGTGGAAGCTTTTTAGTCTGACATAGTCTTACTTGTTTATTTTTGTTTTTTAACTTTTATCTTTGGTCAGACTTAAAAAAAAAAATCACTGCCAACCTATGTAAAGGAGTTTATCACCTTTTTTTGTTCCCCTAGGAGTTTTATCGTTTCAAGTCTAACATTCACGTCTTTAATACGTTCTGAGTTAATTTTGTGTACGGTATAAGGTAGTGGTCCATTCTCATTCTCTTACATGTGACTCTCCAATTTTCTCAATACCATCTCCTTACTCTAAGATGCTCAAGATTAGGTATAGCCCTACTTTCCACATTAATCTTTCTTTTACATGTTAGTCTCTCTTTAAATAACAGAAGTAAATATGCTCTTTAAATACCATCTGAAACTTTTGAAAATTGGTAAATTTGTTCTTTTTCAGAAAAAAGTTTGAATCCCCAGCCAAGATTTAACATAACTTTTGAGCAGAAATTTTAAATTGTGGAAGCATATATAGAAAATAATTCAATTTTTATTTGACTTTTACAGTTTAATTTGGACTTCT
>SJYQ01104693.1:102341-118974 GCA_006410935.1 Redunca redunca | reverse complement strand
ACTCTTGAGAGTCCCTTGGACTGCAAGGAGATCCAACCAGTCCATTCTGAAGGAGATCAGCCCTGGGATTTCTTTAGAAGGAATGATGCTAAAGCTGAAACTCCAGTACTTTGGACACCTCATGCGAAGAATTGACTCATTGGAAAAGACTTTGATGCTGGGAGGAATTGGGGGCAGGAGGAGAAGGGGACGACAGAGGTGAGATGGCTGGATGGCATCACGGACTTGATGGACTTGGGTTTGGGTGAACTCCGGGAGTTGGTGATGGACAGGGAGGCCTGATGTGCTGCGATTCATGGGGTCACAAAAAGTCGGACACGACTGAGCGACTGAACTGAACTGAACTGAACTATGTATTCCTGGTCTAGTGGTAATCAATATATTTCTTTGTATTGATATCTGTATTTTTATATCACTATCCATTGTTCATTAATGTTGCTATTTGGGAGTTTTGTTTATTTTCATTCTAGTTAGAATCTTTACTCTGACCTCAGATGGAGATGGCGCCTTTCGTTATCCATCCATGGGACCCTCTTCCTTTCTCCAGGTACATGGTAGGGTCTGTACTTCCCTCTCCATGCAGTTCTGTAGGATCATGACACTGGTCTAGTCGATGAGCTGTAAGCAGAAATGGTGTATTTCGCCTGTTTTACTGTGAGAAACTCCAGGCATCTCTTGTCAAGGACATTAAACTTAGGCTAAGCAATGATCATATGCATTAGTTTGACTCAAACTATTTTTTAACCCCAAAATACATTTATAATTTCCTGACGCTTGTGGGGTGTTTGAATTTTCAATTCAGCTATCCAGCTGTCTCCCTAGACATTCTATGTCATTAGGCTTGTATCTAGGTCTTTCAAACTGATTGTTCTCCCTCTGTTAGGCTTCCTAGATGGGTGGCTGATTTTCCGTGTCAGCTCAGTTTGGTGTAGACCTCATTGTTGTAATATCTGAAATGTTGGGACTCCTATAGGTGTGAAACGTGAAATGGCATTCATAGACTCACCCCCATCCTAAAAGTACCAAAAGAAACCACCTGTTCTCCAGTGTCCCCACACTTTCTTGGCTTCGTGGGTAGAGGAAGCTCAGTCCTCTGGCTCAACTTTCTTCCAGTCCTCTGGAAATCTGTGTTGTCCAGCACACTGACAGAACTCCACATCCACTCTCCCTTTGGGTTCACAAGTGGCTTGAGCAAAGCTTCTGCTACGAACTGCTGCCCTCCACACCTCGTCCCTGGTCTCCAGCCCCACTGGCCATGCCGCTGCTAGGTTCGGAAATATAGAATCTAATCCTAGGATGGTCCCAAATGTCAACAAAAGCCAAATATCTCATGCACAGGGACTTCGGGCTTGTGGAGTTGTCTGATGGTTTCAGGAAGGCATGTAGGTTGGAAGTGGGAAGTAGAAGATACGGGGGACAACAGGCAGAGGCAACTCCAGACTACCAATTCCAGAACTCCCTCCTCTGATGGCCTTTAAACCTACTAGCTACCTCTTTGGTATTCATCACCATTTTCTAAGTAAAATACGTAAATGCTGCAGGTCTTTATTTTTGGCCATAACTATTGACTCCCTCCCTGGAGAATGGAATGGTAACTCATTCCAGTATTCTTTCCCAAAGAAGTCCATGGACAAAGGATTCTGGCAGGCGATGGTCCATGGGATCACCAAGAGTCAGAAACGACTGGGTGAGTAAAACAGTGTTGACTTCCTATTTTAGTATTTGAGACTGAAGTTCTCTTATTCTGATACCACCACTTCCACATTTATTTCCCATTGCAGTACAATATTACAGTATTATTTCATTAAATCACTATTAAATTTTACATAGTTACACTAGAAGAACTACAGGACCACTTTATGACAGTGAAGGAGGAGAGGGAAAATGTTGGCTTAAAGCTCAACAATCAGAAATCCAAGATCATGGCATTTGGTCCCATCACTTCATGACAAATAGATGGGGAAACAGTGGAAACAGTTTTATTTCTATAACAGACTTTTATTTTATAACAAACTTTATTTCTTTGGGCTCCAAAATCACTGCAGATGGTGACTGCAGCCATGAAATTAAAAGACACTTGCTCCTTAGAAGAAAAGTCACGACCAACCTAAACAGTATATTAAAAAGCAGAGACATTACTTTGTCTAGTCAAAGCCATGGTTTTTCCAGTAGTCATGTGTGGATGTGAGAGTTGGACTATAAAGAAAGCTGAGCACTGAAGAATTGATGCTTTTGAACTGTGGTGTTGGAGAAGACTCTTGAGAGTCCCTTGGACTGCAAGGAGATCCAACCAGTCCATCCTAAAGGAAACTAGTCCTGAATATTCATTGGAAGGACTGATGCTGAAGCTGAAACTCCAGTACTTTGGCCGCCTGATGCAAAGAATAGACCCATTTGAAAAGACCCTGATGCTGGGAAAGATTGAAGGCAGAAGAAGAAGTGGACGACAGAGGATGAGATGGTTGGATGGCATCACGGACTCAATGGACATGAGTCTGAGTGAACTCTGGGAGTTGGTGATGGACAGGGAGGCCCGGCATGCTGCAATTCATAGGGTCGCAAAGGGCTGGACACGACTGAGAGACTGAAACGAAATGAACGGAAAGCTTATTTACTGCTATACTGAGAAGTTTATGTTTCCTCTCAATACAACTGTTTTTATCTAGAACGCATTTCTGTTTTTCAAAAGTTTCTTTGGGGTTTGTGTAGCTATTGTTGGTATTTGTCCAAATGTCCCATCAAAGCTATCAAATGCCTAGTAATAATTTTTCAAAATACCCAAATAATTTAGAAATCTTGAAATTCTTCCACATAGCCCTCTAACCACCTGCTCTAGAATGAAGGATTACTTCTTTCTGGGCATGAAACACAGCTGTTACTTGGAATTTCAATTTTTCACTCTCTTGTATTGTGTAAAATTTTTCCTGGATAGCATGCTTTTTTGTGCATGTATGGGTTTATCATTTATTTTTCCTGGGTACATTCTCTAGAACCTACCTTAGACAGATTATATAAGAGCTAAATTATTGAGTCCTTTTTGAGATTGTGTTTATACTCCTCTCACAGTTGATTGGCATTTAGCCAGACGATAGTATTATAGGATGAAAATTATCTTTTCTTAGAATTTAGAGGAATCATTTCAAGGATTTCTACGGGATGGGTTAGCATTGAGAGATGAATGACATTTTGATTTCCTATCATTTGTATTGAGCCAGTTTTCCACCCATACAACCTTTTGAATCTTTAAGAAATGCCTCTTTAGTTCCAGTGTGCTAAAGTTACACTGCTATGCCTTGAGAGTCCATATCATATACAATTATATGACTCAGTGTGTTTTCTTTATTTTACTGGACATTCAATGGACACTTGATCTGAGAACTGGTGTCTTTCATATCTGAGGAGTTTCTTCTAAGATTTATTTGACACTATTCCTTTATTTTTATTGGTCTCCTTTTACTAGAGCTCATATTATTTCCGAGAATATAAACCTTTTTTTCTACTGTCCAGAATGTTAAATGGTCAATTTGCTAAATCTTTGAGGAGACAAACTATAGAAAAAATAACGTTGATTATGGACAAGGATTTATATTAGAAAGCCTGGGAAAATAATTGAAGCATAAAATTATTAAGCTGTGGATGAAATATAAGATAATTATGCCAATGCTAAATAATTAATTTTAGAATCTAGATATTACACAACATAAATGAAAATAAATATATTATAAGTTATCATAATTAGGCCTTAAGGATACATGAAATGAAGAAATAAGAAATATAGATTTGGTCTCTGCCCCTAGTTCCTGAAACGCTGCTTCTAAAACCCTTGTAATTCTCTGAGTAATAGTCATGGTAGTAGCACCTTACACAGAACTCTTAAATCTCCTGAAATTAAATCTCCTTATATTTCCTGGGTGAATGGATAATCTTTTGTTCTAATTAGACAACTCTTGCTGGGCTTCTGGATGGAGGAAGACCAAACATGATTAGAAGTCTGGAACTTTCAGCACCACCTTCATTGCTCCAAGGGAGAGGGATTGGAAACTGGAGACTGGCCGTTCCTATGTGGCCTTTATTTTAAAAAAAAAAAAAATCCTTAAATTATGAGGTCCAGAGAGCTTCCAGGTTGGTGAACAGTACATACGCTGGGAGGATGGTTCACCCCAAATGGATACAGAAGCTCCCAAGCTCAGCCCTTGCCCTGTATTCTTCTTCACATGACTCTTCATCTGTGTCCTTCCTCCATTGTGTCCTTTAGGTTAAACTGGTAGATGTAAATAAATCTTCTTTGAGTTCTTTGAGCCATTATAGCAAATTATGAAACCTAGGAGGAGGTTGTGGGAACCCTTGATTTATAGCCAGTTGATCGGAAGTACAAGTTAAAACCTTGGATTTATGACCGGCATCTGAAGTTGGGAAGAGGGTCCATCTGAGAGAGCGCCCTTAACCCGTGAAGTCTGTGCTAACTCTGGGTAGTTAGTGTCATAACTGAATTGTAGGACACTTACTCGGTATTGAGTGACTTGGAGAATTGGTTGATGTGGGTAAAAAACATACATTTGATATCAGAAGTGTTTGTAAGTAGAAGAAAAAAAAACGTTTCCCATCAATAGAATGTGTCACTTCAGTCATGTCCAACTTGCAAACCTGCGGATTGTAGCCCGCCAGGCTCCTCTGTCCATGGGGTTCTTCAGGCAAGAATACTGGAGTACGTTCCATTTCCTCCTCCAGGGGATCTTCCTGACCCAGGGATTGAGCCCACATTTCCTGTATCTCCTGCACCGTCACGCAGGCCCTTTACGACTGGCACCACCTGCGAAGCCCCATCAGTAGCATTTCAGTTCAGTCAGTTCAGTCGCTCAGTCGTGTCCAGCTCTTTGTGACCCCACAGACCGCAGCACGCCAGGCCTCCCTGTCCATCACCAACTCCCGGAGTTCACCCAAACTCATGTCCATTGCGTTGGTGATGCCATCCAACCATCTCATCCTCTGTCGTCCCCTTCTCCTCCTGCCTTCAATCTTTCCCAGCACTGGGGTTTTTTCAAATGAGTCAGTTCTTCCCATCAAGTGGCCAAAGTACTGGAGTTTCAGCTTCAGCATCATTCCTTCCAAAGAAATCCCAGGGCTGATCTCCTTCAGAATGGACTGGTTGGATCTCCTTGCAGTCCAAGGGACTCTCAAGAGTCTCCTCCAACACCACAGTTCAAAAGCATCAATTCTTTGGCACTCAGATTTCTTTATAGTCCACCTCTCACATCCATACATGACCACTGGAAAAACCATAGCTTTGACTAGACGGACCTTTGTTGTCAAATTATGTCTCTGCTTTTTAATATACTGTTTAGGTTGGTCGTAACTTTTCTTCTAAGGAGCAAGCATCTTTTAATTTCATGGCTGCAATCACCATCTGCAGTGATTTTGGAGCCCAAAAAAATAGTCTCTCAGTTTCCATTGTTTCCCCATCTATTTGCCATGAAGTGACAGGACCAGATGCCATGACCTTAGTTTTCTGAACGTTGAGTTTTAAGCTCACTTTTTCACTCTCCTGTTTCACTTTCACCAACAGCATATTTCATCAGGAGGATATAGGACCAGAATATAGAATATAAAACCAGTAGAATATGGAACCTGTGTATTATATCCAGGTATTAGGCTAAGTTCCTTAAGTAAATAAGTGTTTGTCACTCAGTTGTGTCCAATCTCTGTGATTCCTATGGACTGTTGCCCACCAGGCTTCTCTGTCCATGGGATTCTGCAGGCCAGAATACTGGAGTGGGTTTCCATTTCCTTCTCCAGGGGATCTTCCCACCCCAGGGATCAAACCCGGGTTGCCTGCATTGCAGGAAGATTCTTTACCATCTGAGCCACCAGGAAAGCCCTAAGTTCCTAACAGATATCATTTACTTGAGTTAATATAGCCATTTTAAAGATGAGATCATTAGGAAGATTGGAGAATAATGGCATGTGCCCATGGAATAAGCCGCAGAGCTAGGAATGCCACCTAGGTCCGATGGCATAAAAGGTCTCTGCCCCACATACTGCTGCCTCTATGATTTCTGTGTTGGCCGTTCAGTAGTTTCTGTTATATGAGGATAGCCTTACGAGTAGAGTAGTATTTCATACGTCACTACATGGCAGAACAGAAGTGGCCTAATAATATTTTAAACTTGCTCGAGCCATGAAATATAGTGTAAAAGAAGTATACTTTCAGAATGAGGTATTTGAAGGAACTAATTTGAATGGCTTGGGCACGCCCCATCAGCCTGAGCCTTCAGACAGAGAAAGGTGAAGAACTACCCTTTTTGCTCACACAGTTGATATTTCTTTCTTCCTTTCTTCCTTTCTTCTGACACATTTCCTTGAAATGCATATCCTGTGCGTTATGGGGGATGTAAAATGAATCAGATGGTGGATTCTGCCCTCAAAGGGCTTGAAGGGCTGTGAACTATCAGTTCTCATTATGAGGGTTCAGAGGAGGTGAAAGGACTTCTGGCTGAGATTAGTTTGAGAAAGTGTGTAGAGCTGGGTGTGGAGCAAAGCAAACAGCTCCTTCCCTGTAGCAGCAGCGCAGAGAGCATGAAGGAAGAGGAGCAGGAAATCATGACTGCAAAGCAGAGTGGGCTCAGATGCCAAAAGCCCTCGTATGGAAAGTAAGGCATTTGGGCCTTATTTTGAGAGTCAAGGACCTATATACTTTTGACTAAACACCTCCTATCAGTTAAAAAATACGTGAGTAAGAATAAAATCAGACGCACAAAAAATGTTTAGCAATCGGTAAAATATAGACTACCACTGCGTGTACAGGGTGCATAATAGAGGAGACAGAGATGGCTGTAACTATCATTTGCGCTTGCTCAGCCACTCTGTCGTGTCCACCTGCTGTAGCCCACCAGGCTCCTCTGTCCACGGGATTTTCCAGGCAAGAATCCTGGAGTGGGTCGCTGTTTCCTTCCCCAGGGCATCTTCCTGACCCAGACATCAAACCCACATCTGCACTGCAGGCAGATTCTTTACTGCTGAGCCACCAGGGAAGCCCAAGACGGTTTGATTGGTGTACAAAGAGATTGCACATATCAAATGTCATCACTACAACTAATGTTTCTATTTATTCTGATTTTTCCCATTGAGATGAAAAATAATCCTGAAGTATCAAAAAGATACAACTAACAATTTTGAGGTGAGACAAATAATAATATGATATCAAATCACTTCATAGATGATGTTGACAATTCTCACAGATGGGTGTTAGGAGCAAATGACAAGCTCTCTGTTTTTTCAGTTGAGGNACATCTAGGTTGTTTCCACATTCTGGCTATTATAAACAGTGCTGCGACGAACATTGGGGTACATGTGTCTCTTTCTATTCTGGTTTCCTCGGTGTGTATGCCCAGCAGTGGGATTGCTGGGTCATAAGGCTATATACTTTTGACTAAACACCTCCTATCAGTTAAAAAATACGTGAGTAAGAATAAAATCAGACGCACAAAAAATGTTTAGCAATCGGTAAAATATAGACTACCACTGAGTGTACAGGGTGCATAATAGAGGAGACAGAGATGGCTGTAACTATCATTTGCGCTTGCTCAGCCACTCCGTCGTGTCCACCTGCTGTAGCCCACCAGGCTCCTCTGTCCACGGGATTTTCCAGGCAAGAATCCTGGAGTGGGTTGCTGTTTCCTTCCCCAGGCATCTTCCTGACCCAGGGATCAAACCCACGTCTCCTGCACTGCGGGCAGATTCTTTACCACTGAGCCACCAGGGAAGCTCAAGACGGTTTGATTGGTGTACAAAGATTGCACATATCAAATGTCATCACTACAACTAATGTTTCTATTTATTCTGATTTTTCCCATTGAGATGAAAAATAATCCTGAAGTATCAAAAAGATACAACTAACAATTTTGAGGTGAGACAAATAATAATATGATATCAAATCACTTCATATATGATGTTGACAATTCTCACAAATGGGTGTTAGGAGAAAATGACAAGCTCTCTGTTTTTTCAGTTGAGGTATAATTAACATATAACATCAGTTATTATATGTATTAATGTATCAGTTTCAGGTGTACACCATAATGATTTGGTATTTGTATATACAGCAAAATGATCACCACAATCAGCCTAGTTGCCATCCCTTACCATATGTAGTCACAATTTTTTTTCCTTCTTGTGATGAGGACTTTTGAGGTTTACTTTCTTAGTAACATTTAAGTATATTTACAGTATTAGTAACTATATTCCTGCACATTATGTCCACATGTCTTATTTTATACCTGAAAGTTTGCACCTTCTGACACCACTGTACCTGCCCCCGCCCTCTTCCCTCTGGACCCTGCTGATCTATTCTGTACCTATGAGCTTGGTTGATTTGCTCTTTAGATGCCACATGTAAGTGAAGCCATACAGTATTTGTGTTTCTGTGTCTGATTTATTTAACTTAGCATAATGGCCTCAAGGTCCATCTGCGTTGTTGCAAACAGCAAGATTTCATTCTTTTTTTATGGCTGAATAGTATTTGAGTCAGAGAAGACGATGGCACCCAACTCCAGTACTCTTGCCTGGAAAATCCCATGGGTGGAGGAGCCTGGTGGGCTGTAGTCCATGGGGTCGCAAAGAGTAGGACACAACTGAGCAACTTCCCTCTCACTTTTCACTTTCATGCATTGAAGAAGGAAATGGCAACCCACTCCAGTGTTCTTACCTGGAGAATCCCAGGGACGGGGGAGCCTGGTGGGCTGTCGTCTATGGGGTCACACAGAGTCAGACACGACTGAAGTGACTTAGCAGCAGCAGCAGTATTTGAGTATATAAAACACATCATCTTTATCCATTATCCATTGATGGACACTAAGATTGCTTCCACATCTTGGCTTTTGTAATTAGTGCTGTAATAAACACAAGACTTAAGTTCTTAGATTATTTTTGCTAACTAAATACTAAGTTCACTTATTCCTAGATGCAAGAATCTGTGTGTTGCCAAACACTAACATTACAAGAAAATACAGTCTTTTAAGAATAATAATTTTACAATGTCTCAATCTCTTATAATAAAATTGAGATTATTTGAATTACAATGAAAAGAATAGCTGACAAAATATAAACTTAAACAAGTAGTTCTTGAACTTTAGTGTGCATAATAATGACCAAGAGGACTCGTTAAAACAAAGAAGGCTTGGTCCCATACCCAGTGTTTCTAATTCAGCAAGTTTGTGGAGAGGAGAGAGGGGGAGAATTCTCCTGTCTAACACGCTTCCTGGTAACACTGACTTTGCTGGTCCAGAGACCACATTTTGAAAATCTCTGGTTACATGAATGAGAGATCTGGAGGCAGGTATTTTCTCTGTTGGCTCAGCCAGCAGTAACCACGTCCTTGGCCACATCCCATGCTTCCCATCTCTCCTCTCTCCTCTCTCCCGCTCTCCTGGTTTCTGCCTTACTGTCACAAGACACCTGCTGTTGCTATTAGCATCGTGTGTTCATGCAACTGTCTCCAGAAGCAAGGGTATCATGTGCTTCTCCTCTATCATCAAAGAAACCTTTCCTCATGACCTTCAACAGGCCTTTCCCCTCTGTTCACATCAGCCAAGGTTTGACAAATTTTATTGCCTATTTTTAAGGAAAACTGGTGAAGGAAATATCTGACATTTAGGGCCTTATATTTAAACACCGACTTTCTCAGTCTAAAAGTAGAGAGGTAACCTTCCACAAGGTTACTACAGCCTTGCCTACCCAAGCTGCCTTCATATTAGCCCCAAGGGAACACTCAGCTGTAAAAAAGAAATTAAAAAATAAGACTGAGGTTTAAGGTAGTCTGTGTTACGTTAGCTCATGCCCTAAGAACGCTCATTATGAAAATCAGTTTTCTAGAAAAAGCAAAAAGTGTATCTTGTATGAGACACATTCATAAAAGAAAGCGAAAAAAGTCTCAATCTAATTAAATAAATGCTAATTTTGTAAATTAACCTCAAGCCTATGGAATAAAGCATCCCTAGTGTCCAAAAACTCAGGGCTACAGGATATAAGAATCATTACTGCTATTAAATGGCTTTACACAGTGTTTGGTACATTGGTTCACACCTAGGAATAAACCTAAGACACTTGATTGGCAATACTTCACTATATTTAACTCAAGATTTGGACTAAATTAAAGAAAATGGAATGTTGCTCTCCAGGACTGACTATATAATTTGCAAATCCAATGTTGTATAAAAATGCAAGCCGCTTGTTTGGTGTCTCAGTGGTAAAGAATTCGCCTGCCATTCAGGAGACCTGGGTTCAATCCCTGGGTCAGGAAGATCCCCTGGAGAAGGAAATGGCAACCCACTCCAGTATTCTTGCTTGGGAAGTCCCATTTACAGAGCATCCTGGTGGGCTAAAGCGCATACAGTTACAAGAGTTGGACATGCCTTAGCAACTAAACCGCCACCACTACCCGTTTAAAAATCATTAAGAATTTCAAGACAGTAACAGCAGAGCATTAAACCAAGCATGGAGCCCTCCTGAATGCCCTCAGCTTTGAAGTGGCCAAGATGCTCTCTCCTTCCTGAAGTGCCTCGGAAAACTCCAGTTTTTCTCACTTTCTTATGCATGTTTTTATTTGCCCCCACTCAAGTAAGGGTGTGTGTGTGCATTCTCAGTTGTGAACAACTCTCTGCAACTGTATACAGGGTCCTTTGTCCATGGGATTTTCCAGGGAAGAATACTGGAGTGGGTTGCCATTTCCTCCTCCAGAGGATCTTCCTGATCCAGGGATCGAACCCGGGTCTCCTGCATCCTCTGCACTGGCAGGCAGATTTTTTGCCACTGAGCCACTTGGGAAGCTGGGTCCAAAAGGGTAAGGAGTACTAACTGTGGCTTTGGGCCGTGAAATTTTAAATCATTATAACGAGACTCAAACAAATCTTTATTAATCAAAATAGGGACCATTATGATCAACACATTTTTGCCAACAAGAAAGAAGGTGTTTTTTGTTTGTTTTTTTTTTATTCCTAGTGTAAAAATCAGTGTTTCAGGATTCAACGAACTCTTGGGAAGTGTTTCCTACCTCCTGCTGGCTGTGGAAGCATTTCCCCTGCAAAGAGTTGTTGAGATGTTTGAAGGAGTGGTCGTCGGCTGGTGAGAGGTCAGGTGAATCTGGCAGATGAGGCACGACTTCACAGCCCGGTTTGTTCGGCTTTGGAACGCTGGCCGTGTGAGTGTTCCGGGGAGAGCTGGGCCCATTCTGTTGGCCAATACTGGCGGCAGGGCTTGCAGTTCTCATGCAGCTCGTCGGTTTGCTGACACACTTCTCCGGTGTGATGGGGTCAACGGGACTCAGAAAGCTGCAGTGTGTCAGATGGGCGGCAGGCCACCAATCAGTGACCACGACCTTTGAATGGTGCAGTTTTGGCTTTAGGACATGTTCTGGAGCTTCTTTTCAGTCCACCTACTGAGCTGATCATCTCTGGTTGTCGTATAAAATCCGCTTTTCCTCAAACGCCACAATCCGATTGAGAAATGGTTCATTGTTGTTGCATAGAATAGGAGAAGACACTTCAAAATGATGACTTTTTTTGATATTTGATCAGCTCACGAGGCACCCACTTATCAAGATTTTTCGCCTTTCCAATTTGTTTCAAATACCGACGACCTTAGAATGGTTGATGTTGAATTCCTCGGCAACTTCTTGTGTGGTTATAGGAGGATCAGCTTCGATGGTTGCCCTTAATTGACCATTGTCAATTTCTGATGGCTGGTCACTTCACTCCTCATTTTCAAGGCTTTCATCTCCTTTGTGAAACTCCTTTAACCACCACTGAACTGTATGTTTGTTACCAGCTCCTGGGTCAAATGTGTTGTTGATGTTGTGAACTGTCTCCACTGCTTTATGACACATTTTGAACTCAAATTTAAAATCACTTGAATTTCCTTTTTGTCTAAAATCACTTCTATAGTCAAAAATAAGTATAAAATACACATATCAAATAATAGGTCATTAGCAAGAAACCATAAAGTGAGAAATGTGCATTAAAATGATGTATAGCATAACCATATTTAAGAATTATTCCAATATCAAACAGCAAAGTTGAACAATGTAAAACCACGATTATTTGTGCACCAACCTAGTAAATCATCCCACTCAGAAAATACAGGTGACTTTGGTTAAACAGCTGTATTTTTTCCATCTCACTGTATATGGAGAGACATCTGGATGGACTGAGTGAGCCGCTCAGTAGAAAGATCTTGACAACTTGATATTATAGCACATATGTGTGTAGAAGGTGAAAATTTTGGACCTAGAATCAAAGGGGAAAAAAATAAAACAGGCTTATTTGCATTTGAAATGTGAATATCAGTGAGGGTCATCAGTTATGCTGAGAGTTATAGAGCAGCCTTTTAAAAGCTAAAGCACTCCACCTCCACGTCAGGTTCAACGTGGGGGCAAACTTTATCAGTCTGGTGTCCTTGTAGCATTAAGGAATATTCCTCGCTTCCCCTTTGTAGCACCAAGGAGCAGGGCACGTTCTGCTTTTGTGAGGAAGATGAAATGCTGCCCTGATAAATCACCTGCCAGTTGAATCGATGGAGATGCTGTGGAAGCTCAACGTAGCTAAACTGAGAGAGGAGGAAGGCCCGAAAGGAAGAGGGACAGAAGGACAGGGATTTGGCAGCTGCACTAACAGTGCTCTTAGTAGCTGGCTCTTTGCTTTAGGGAGAGGATGTATCAGCGAGTTCTCCAAGGTGTAGTTTCTCTTCCTTTAAAGTATCTTTTGTACAAGTTGCAATTTTCATATGCACTCAGCTTACTCGAATGGAGTAGGAAATGGCAACCCACTCTAGTATTCTTGCTTGGAAAAGCCCATGGACAGAGGAGACTGGCACGCTACAGTCCGTGGGGTGGCAAAGAGTCTGACGTGACTGAGCGCATGCACGCGCGCGCGCGCACACACACACACACACACACACACACACACACCACACAGCTTACTTGAAATCAGGTAACTCCTATACACCAGACCAATTTCCACTGTCTGCTTTCGAAGAATTAATGACACTGCCCTATTCTGGTGCATCCATTACCTCATGGTACCAAACACAGTATTTACTGTACCATCTGAATGGTTATGAGGATTAAATCCACTTAGTGACTTTTTAGAATATAACACCAATATTGTAAGCCAATAGATGATCCTTTATTATGCTACTGTGACACTTCTAAGAGGTAATGGTTTTTTAATTTCTGAGATAATTTTGGGAATTAGGTCTGGAATACTAGATTGCTGAGTTTAGCTCTTATCCTGTAACCAACACCTTGGAAAGAGTAGAGCTATATTTTGTTTTTTGTTGAAAGTGGAGACTTTGGAACACTTGTCATTCAGTGGCTTGAATGATTTTTTTTTTTTTAAGGAGATATTCAAGAAAAATTAACTGAATGCTTACCACATGCAACAGAATCACACTGATTGTGTGGAAATGAACAAAAATAGTTATTTTCCTTAAAAAAAGTATAATCTGGCTGGAAATAGTAACATAAAAAAAATTATCATGATGCAAGAAAAAAAATGGGAAGTATAGCGACTTTGAAGTTAACCAAATTGTACAAGCTAAAGGATGGTTCCAGGCTAGGACTAAATAGCATAAATTATGCCAAAATCCTCCTTCACTCCAGAATGTACATCAAAATTAAGGAAAGAAAAGGAAACAAAATTGTCCTTTGGAAAAAATTAAAAAATCAAACATGGCTGAGTGAAAGATAAGCTACAAGTTAAGGAAAGCTTTATTACAGTTAAAAATTATTGCACTGGCTTAAACCACTGATACGAAAAACATGCACAGAAATGTTAGTTAACCAATTTTTTAAAAATGGTTTCATAATGTCCAAACCAAAGAAAGGAAAAAATATATATATACATAGATCCTTAGTGTTTCAGTTCAGTTCAGCTCAGTCGCTCAGTCGTGTCTGACTCTTTGCGACCCCATGAATCGCAGCACGCCAGGCCTCCCTGTCCATCACCAACTCCCGGAGTTCACTCAGACTCCCGTCCATCGAGTCGGTGATGCCATCCAGCCATCTCATCCTGGGTCGTCCCCTTCTCCTCCTGCCCCCAATCCCTCCCAGCATCAGGGTCTTTTCCAATGAGTCAACTCATCGCATGAGGTGGCCAAAGTGTTTAAGTCATAAAATAATTTCCAGCTAAAGTAAAAAAAAATATTTAAAGAAACATATTTCCACAAGGACTTATAAGTATTTATAGTTTATAATGTAAGAGCATGATCGTAAGAGAGTTACACCATCTAGAATCTTAGAGGCTTCTCTGTATGCTGCTGCTGCTAAGTCACGTCAGTCGTGTGCGACTCTGTGCGACCCCATAGACAGCAGCCCACCGGGTTCCCCCATCCCTGGGATTCTCCAGGCAAGAACACTGGAGTGGGTTGCCATTTCCTTCTCCAATGTATAAAAGTGAAAAGTGAAAGTGAAGTTGCTCACTCGTGTCCAACTCTTAGCAACCCCATGGACTGCAGCCTACCAGGCTCCTCCATTCATGGGATTTTCCAGGCAAGAGTACTGGAGTGGATTGCTATTGCCTTCTCCAACTTCTCTGTATACTAACCCTCTTTACGTCTTGAAACTTTATGAAAGGGCCAGTGTGTCTGTTGAGAGAATTACTTGTTTCTTATTCTGTAGACCTAAATTGGATTTAATCATCACTTCATATATAACACATCCCTTTCCCTTTCAGCCCCCCACCACACACACACTCTAAATTTAATTAAAATAACTGAAATGAAACTAGAGATAATTTGTTTTTTAAATAGACTGCCACATGCTCCATTTACATAAAACCCATTAGTCTGCATTAAATACAAATTAGCTGCTGATATGAATTAAATCACATATAAATAGTTCAGAATAGCCACAGAACCAGGCATTTTAATTAATATAACAGTTAACCAGATTTATTTGTTGGGTAATCAAGACTCTTACTCATTTATTCTCCAGTACAATAGGCCAGGCGATCCTGGCTGCCCTAGAACAGGGCCATCGTTTTATAGGAATACAAATCTAGGGGGAAGATGGATTAGATTCCCCGACTTCAAAGTGTGCAAATGCTCAAAGCATTCCAATTTAGAAATTATGACATCTGAGAGAATGAATGCAGAATCCCCTCAAATAATTAACTCACACAAATTATTGATGACCTGAAATACCCTACTTGTGTTTTTCCTTCCATACTTAGTTCTAGATTAATCTGAAGCAAGATATTTTTTTCAAGTATGAAATAAGTGTCTTTCGTTGCTATTCTTTATTTGACTAACTCACGCATCACTAATAAGTATTTCATAGTGAAGAAGAAGTTTCCAGACTAATTAGAATTTGAATTTAGCAAAAGTGTCTATTACTCAAGACTCTGTTTGTGCCAAGTAATTGTGCCTCAAAGTGACTCTCGCTGCACATAATTCACGTAGATAGGTGCACAGAAATGAAACCCCACATGCTGCCTTTAGGCACAGCTAGATCCAGGTCTCTCATTAGGTCACCAGAATGGCTATAGCTCTTACCGTTCCCGAGAAATGCTTTTCTTTATAGCTTCCTTTCCCTTTCAGACTGTGCTGGCATCGTGGAAACATGGCTGTCAGCTGCTCCAGGTTTAACACAAGCTCTCAACAGCCCCGATTTTTTCCCAATACTTTCAATGAATATCCCTCAAAATGGGACTTCTTTGCCTCAATCATGTATGCCTCTGTCTATGACAATCACTGTGAAAAAGAGAATAGAATGCCCTGATTGGCTTGAGTTACATGCTCACCCCAGAATCCGGAGAAAGGACCAATGTCAACTGAATCATAAGAATTAACAGTGTGTGTTTATGGGTGGGGGGAGATATTTTGATAAAATAGAAGGTTAATTGCATTCCTACAAAAATGATGGGGGAGGAATATTGATTCAATAAGTGCAGGAAGGAACAGCTATCCATTACAGTATTGTAATCCTTGCTTTGATGCTAAATTGTCAGGCTTCTTCAGTCACCTCATTTAGGAACTGATTTATCAATCAGTAAAAAATCAAAGGTAGGCAATCAATATCTACCTGCAAAAATCCCTGATGCAAGCAACCACAGCTTGTAAATAGCAGCCATGGATATTCAGCAAATAAAGTACCTATATAGAAAGCCTTCATCAGCCTTAAATCATGCTGTTAGACATATAGTCTTAAAATATCAGCGCTACATTATGTGTGCATTCTAACTGAAGTCTAGAGAGGAGTAATGAGACAGGTTTAATTGACTGTAACAAAAAGTCCTGGGCCTTTGTAAAAGGAAAATACCACTTAAGTCATAATNGTGTGCATTCTAACTGAAGTCTAGAGAGGAGTAATGAGACAGGTTTAATTGACTGTAACAAAAAGTCCTGGGCCTTTGTAAAAAGAAAATACCACTTAAGTCATAATGTTAAAATTTTGACATAAAAAAGCAGTGTCTCATATTATTAATAGCTGCTGAATCTAGGTAATTGCTTATACTTTCTGCTGATTTCAGTAACAATATTTCATTCCAATTTTATCCTCTTCCTTTCAGTCTTAAGTGTTACGTAACATATGACAAATATTGACATACCGAGAAAAGGCATTCTTAACTTACTGCAAGACATGAAT
>SJYQ01104693.1:19537-93275 GCA_006410935.1 Redunca redunca | reverse complement strand
AGAAAGCTGAGTGCCAAAGAATTGATGCTTTTGAACTGTGGTGTTGGAGAAGACTCTTGAGAGTCCCTTGGACTGCAAGGAGATCCAACCAGTCCATTCTGAAGGAGATCAGTCCCGGGTGTTCATTGGAAGGACTGATACTAAACCTGAAACTTTGCCCAAATCCTTTGGCCACCTCATGCGAAGAGTTGACTCATTGGAAAAGTCTCTGATGCTGGGAGGGATTGGGGGCAGGAGGAGAAGGGGACGACAGCGGATGAGATGGCTGGATGGCATCACCGACTCGATGGACATGAGTTTGAGTGAACTCCAGGTGTTGGTGATAGACAGGGAGGCCTGGCGTGCTGCGATTCATGGGGTCATGAAAAGTCAGACACCACTGAGTGACTGAACTGAACTGAACTGACCTGAATGCCAGGGAGAGGGAGTGAGGGAGAAAAAGTGAATCAGAAAGAGGCATCACCAGTAAAAGGATGTGCTGTGTGACCTCTTGATGGATTTCACTGAGACTCTCTTCCAAAAGGCCGTATATAAGCAACCGCTTCTCAGTATGGTCTAAACTCAGATGGAGAAAAATGTGTTAATCGCTTCCTAGGTCACTCCATAGACCTCCTGTCCCACAGTTTTAATTTGCATACGTCTGGCTCGTGCACGCATGGGCACTGAGGGGCCCTGGATGTCCCATGCTTCAGTGTGAACTGAGGAGCTGCAGGCATAAGGCTTAAGGCATGTGGCCCAGACACGTGGTGAAGCAGTCTTGGGTTATGCCATCGTGAGGCTGGTTGAAACTTGGGCAGAGCTGGATTGTCTCAGCAGCACCCAAAGCGAACAGAAAAGGCTAGGAAAATAGGAAAGATTATGTATAAGAAGCGTTTCTTAGATAGACCAAACTGTGGGCTGGAGAGCCTATTGATGGCTAGAATTAGACTTAGCCAGTACAAGCTTGACGTTCATATTTGTGTTGACACAGCTTATGAATATATATGTCCTGCTGTCTTTATTTGGATTTTCAATTTGCATCTTAGAAGTACAATATAAGTAAAAAAGGATTTCTCTCCAGATACATAAATATCTTCACAGTGGTATTAATTTTTCCACTTTAAAATAGATATGAATCTACCTGTCAGTAAGAAAACTGAAGAAAAATAAAGCTTTTGTTTTGCTCTCTGTGGTTACCCCCATGCATGTGCATTCATACACACACACAGAGAGGCAGATAACTGTTATTTTCACTAATAAATGAAAAAGTGTATTAAAAAAAGAGATAAGCCATGAGCCATTCATATTTTCTATCGATCTCTTCCTGGATATCTTGTTTGCATAGACCATGCTGCTGCTGCTGCTGCTGCTAAGTCGCTTCAGTCGTGTCCGACTCTGCGTGACCCCATAGAAGGCAGCCCACCAGGCTCCCCCGTCCCCGGGATTCTCCAGCCAAGAACACTGGAGTGGGTTGCCATTTCCTTCTCCAATGCATGAAAGTGAAAAGTGAGAGTGAATTCGCTCAGTCGTGTCCGACTCTTCGCGACCCCATGGACTGCAGCCTACCAGGCTCCTCCGTCCATGGGAGTTTCCAGGCAAGAGTACCAGAGTGGGGTGCCATTGCCTTCTCATGCATAGACCATAGAGGGAAAAAAGGCATTTTTTAAGGAATTTTAAATTGCAGAAACACCACAAAATATATAGAAGCAGAGGTAGTCAGCTAAATGTAATCGAAGGCATGTATGTGGGTGTGTCTGTGTGTGCACACTTGCATATGTGTAAGTGGAAAATCTGTTTCCTTGTCAGACTGTTGTTATTCTCCCACATCATGTTTCAGACAGCTCTCGAACAATTCAGATACAGGCTTGGATCCATTCTGGCAACCGACAGTAAGAGCTATAGGTATTTGTAAGTACAGGTAATTATTGATTCTTGAATAATTAAAAATTGATGGCATAAATACTGTGCTCGAATATATAATAAATAATTTCCAAAGTATAATACATGTTAAAAAGTATGGGGTTTGTATGTGTGCATTGAGTTTGTATTGGATTGGATAGTACAATATCAAGTCTACATATTTTTACAAACAAACATATCAAGAAATGAATAGATGATGGTGTCTATGTGGCAAAAACCATTGAAAAAGTAGATTGGCAAGTGCAAACCATATAAGGATCTGAGAGAATTTTTCAACCCTCTTTGAAGGGTTTTTTTTAATGTTTAGATTGTCTATTAGACTTTTGAAATCAAACATGCTAGACCTCTTGGGAATATCCTAAGAATTAAAGGAAAGCTTTATTACAAACCTCCAATAAAGTAGAATTCCGCCTCAAGAGCTATGAAGTTTTGATAAAGATGGAGAAGTTAAAGTGAGCAAGTGTCTAAATGAACAGAATTTTGTTGGAGTCCTAACTTCAACCTAGAGAATTAACAAAATCTACAGTACTATCTATAGTATATTTAGGATGCACATGTATTTTACAATAAAATTTTAAATTATTTGCTTTAAAGGAGTCCAAGTATCTGTTATAGGAAATTTGAAGCAAATAAAACGATACCAAATTGTAAATGGTATTATTAAGTAGAGATAATCTAACCTGAAATGCAAATAATATCAAGGTCAATATAAAAATTTATTTATGACCCTGAGAAAAGTTATTAAGCACTGCCATTCTCAGGGTGATATAAAACAAGTCCTTTGTCTAGACTTTCCTTGATACACCCAGCAGAAAAGCATGCTGGTTGAGGCAGATAATTGGGCATACAGAAGCTTCGGTAGTGTAACTGGGGGGGAAATTTGCCGTTTGCCTTCCAATGTGGTTATTATGAACATGTAACTATACTCTGCACAGTTGCTTTTTCCAGAGAGTTAGATAACCACGAACAGCACTTAACTTGTAGAAAAATTTAATAACTTGTGTTTATAGGAGTCCAGATATGGTATTGCATCATGCTATCAGATGCGTCAAATCTGAAGCTGGTAGGTCTGTTTTGCGTTTAACAAAACCCAAATGTATTTATCAACAAACAAATGTTTGTGCAAGGAAAGGTTTGTGTTTTCAAAGTTAAACCACCCTATATGATTTTTCTATACCAAAAAAAAGTAGACTTTTGACGTAATCTTGACTATAATTAAATATTTATTCTTCTCTTAAAATTTTAAAGAACCTACGTTAGGCCGATCATCACCAGTGGATAAAGTAACTATCATATAATTATTTCATGCTGTACTCTGAATTGATAAACCTTTATCCTTTGTGTTCTGCGCCATTCAACATCTCATATTAGGTTTGATGTCACCTCACTTTTCAACCAAAACTCTTCAGGCATCTGTTTTCCCAACAAATACAGTTCATATTTTTATGAAGAACTAAATATTTAAATAGATTTACATAAACTTATGCCTAATTGGATTTCCCTGGTAGCTCAGTTGGTTAAGAATCTTCCTGCAATGCAGGAAACCCCGGTTCGATAACTGGGTTGGGAAGATTTGCTGGAGAAGGGATAGGCCACCCACTCCAGGATTCTCGGGCTTCCCGGATGGCTCAGCTGGTAAAGAATCCGCCTGCAATGTGGGAGACCTGGGCTCCATCCCAGGGTTGGGAAAATCCCCTGGAGAAGGGAAAGGCTATGCACACCAGTATTCTGGCCTGGAGAATTCCATGGACTTTACAGTATAGTCTACGGGGTCGACTGCAGCAACTTAGCAGCAGCAGCAGCATGGGGTCGCAAAGAGTCCGCACGACTGAGTGTTTTCACTTTCACTTTCATGCCTAATTTGTTAGCACTAATGAAGTTTATTATTGCCTTCTTTACAGTTGCTGTTAGGGAATTATTTGAAAAGAAGTGGCAAAAGCTGGAAAGGTGACATCTGTAATATCTTTAGCCTATTAACTCTGTGAACATATACTTGAATAAATGGGAACGCGAAACTCATTTTTAGTCACGATGTTATACAATGACAAATTTCAATGTATTTATAGATAAGTATAAATGAAATGAGGATTAAGTATTTCACATGAAATATGAGTAGTTACAGAACATCTTTGGCTGGAAGTGGTGTTGAGTCACGTTTCCCTCAGGTGTGGGGTTTCTTGCTCTCTGCTTCAATCGGTGGTTCCACTCGTTGTTGGGGTGACGTTCCCGTCAAATATGACTGTTATGGAGCCTATGATTTTCTCATAGTTTCGTGTCTTAGATAAATAGAAGTGCACAAAACTCTTCCTAGAAGGGAAATGTGAAAATCCTTTCAACAAGTCTAAGCGAAAGTTGAGTATTTTACAATCCGGAAAATCAGAGCCAAATGCTTAATTACTGATGCTCACCAGCTATTAATCACAGATGCCAGTGTTCAGAAAGAGCCCGTCCCTGTCAGTAAGCTCACCACCTTTTAAGATGTTTCAATACACTTCAGTCTCCCTGTCTCCTGGCATTAACTCAATAGACCCGAGTCTTCCAACTGAGTGTGTTACGGAGACTAGTTGCTAAATTATTGCATGATATACTTGGGCATCAGCAGTCACTCATGTCATTAGAAAATGAGGTGAAAGGGCACAAAGTTTTAAAGAGAAATATCGTTCAATATGTTTTCTTTATTCTTTTCTTTCTCTCTCCTTTTCACTTGTGTAATATTTCAATAACGCAGAGCTAGTCAGTTGCTCAGTCGTGTCTGACTCTTTGGAACCCCATGGACTGTAACCCGCCAGGCTCCTCTGTCCATGAAATTCTCCAGACAAAAATACTGGAGTGGGCAGCCTTTCCCTTCTCCAGGGGATCTTCCCAACCACGGGATTGAACCTGGGTCCCCTGCACTGCAGGCAGATTCTTTACCACCTGAGCCACCAGGGAAGTCCACAGAAGCCACAGTGATACCTAAAGAATTTCTCTCCATGCGTTTCCTCTGCATCACTCTTCACACCAAGTCCCAGCATATATTTTTCAGCTAATTTCATAAGGTTTTTTAAAAATTATTTTCAAAATTCCTTTCTTGTTTCCAGTTTTATTGAAAAATAATTGACATATGCTAAGTCACTGCTAAGTCGCTTCAGTCGTGCCCGACTCTGTGCAACCCCATAGACGGCAGCCCACCAGGCTCCCCCGTCCCTGGGATTCTCCAGGCAAGAACACTGGAGTGCCATTTCCTTCTGTGACATGTATCACAGTATAAATTCAAGATATGGTATGATGTTTTTACTTTCATGTATTATAAAATAATTATCATAATAGATTCAGCAAACATACATCATCTCATATGGATACAAAAAAGAGAAAAGAAAAAGGAAAACAATTTCTTTTCCTTGTGATGAGAACTTCTAGAATTGATCCTCTTAACTCCTTTCCTATATTTCACACAGCATTGCTAACTCTAGTCATCGTGTTGTCTTACAACCCTAGCCCTTACTTATCTTAGAAATGGAAGTTTGTAGCTTTTGACCATATAAGGTGATTTTTTTTTTTTTAGAAATAAGAACGTAGATGTGTTCAAATGAAGGAAACAGTTGGAAGCCGTATCAGAATATAAAGATATTTCGGTCTTACTTTAAGATCTGACCTTCTCTCCACCAAATATTTGTGAGTCCCTGCAAGAATTCTAATTCAGTTGACCTGTCACCACTCACTAGTAAATACATTATCTGCAAACCATACTGCTATCGACGCTGGAGCACTGCCCATTCCCTGTGGTTCTTTAAAAAAAAAAACGACTATCTCCCACTCTGGGAAGTGCAATCATTTATTCTATACAGGTTCTAATTCTTTTTTTCAGCAACATTTTTGAGGGTTAAAGGAATGTAATGATTACCAGAAGAACCAGAAGTAGTAAAAAAAAAAAAAAGAAAAGAAAAACTCAACCACTTTAAGTAATAGATGTTCACTTTCTTGTGCGATTTTTGCAATCCAAGTTGCTTCATTATTTCTAGCATTTATTCTTTCCTGAGACCCCGCTGAAATGTTTGCCCCAGGCTTATTAAATATGGATTACTCTACTTCTGCATAATATCCCACCTTGTGAAAAAAATGTAGACCTTCCCCCTCCTTCCTTTCGTTTCTTCAATTTCTTTTAGTGCAGTGGTGATTAATTTGCATTCTTTCCTATTAGAGGTTTACACTTTTCATCCCTACTCATGCACCTATTTTTAAAGCATTTATATTATTTTAATCCTAATTCAAGGCGAAGGCTTATTTGGAGGGCAATGATCCATTGCCTACTACTGAATGATAGAAAGAATGAGGAGGGCATGCCTTTATGAAACACTGGGAAGCCTTTGCTCTAAACCAGGTACTGTATTAGGCATCTGCAGAGACAAGAGCTCATTTAATCCTAATGTCACAAATATAGGAGCAGGTATCATTACACATATGTGCTAATTTCAGAGAAGTTAAATACTTTGCCCAAGATCAGAGAAATAAATAAGTAAACTGTAGGTTTGAAGCTGGTCTTCCAGTTAAACCTTATGCTTTTGTATTTAATAACTGGGCCTCTTAGTACCCAAAGCAGTTCCAAGCAGATAAAGCTTACGCATTACATTTCAGAGACTTTCGCTGAGTCCATATCAAAAGCTTTCCCTACCAGTAAGAATCTCAGAACGTCTTGGTTTCATGTTTACAGGGTTTGAAGTGACAGTAACTAGGACACCGCACACTCTCAGTTACTTCCCTCCCACATTAGCACTGTCCAGGCACCCTTCTGAGCAAGTCTGGCTTCATAAAAATGACATTGCAGCTACACTTGCTTGGTTGTTGAACAGCAGTTACAGCATAATTAGGGCCACTTAATGGAAAGCGTTACTGAAGTGCATATCGTTATTAATCAAACGCCAATATAAAGCTGGCTACAGTAATAATGAGTGCAATTATGGGCTGATGAACTGTTAAACTTGAAAACTGACCCTAACCAAATTTTCTTTCTTCAGAAAATAATAAAACTCAAAAGGCTGAAAATCAGTTTATTTCTCTGGGCTCTCTTGCCACAAAAACAACCTGGGAGATACTTTCTCATGCTCCATGTTTTATAATTTCATGCACACTGGAGCTTGTAAAGTGGTGTGAGAATTGGAAAATGTGACCCTAAAGATAGGGTCAGCTCTAATCTGGACCTGACAAGATTTGATCCAGTCCAGACTCGTTACCTACCAGACAATGTGGAATTTTATCCGGCTACTTTACAGAGCTTCACACACATCAATATTAAACATTAAAAAAAAATGTCCATTGAGCTTGAATTAGCCAGCAGGCAAATTCAAGTTCAGGATAAAATACTTGTTCCTTTAAAAATATTTGACAAAAATCCCTACAGACTTTTGTAAGGTGAGAGTCCTGAGTTGGTCTCTAAATCTTGGATTGGCTATTTGACAAACCGTTAATGACACCTGTATTTCTTAGTATCAGAGAGTGTGTTTAGAGTTTATATAATACTTGACGTGTTTAAAGCATGGTTTATTACCTTGCCTTACTTTAGCTCCACAAATCTTTCTACTTAAGCGCCTTTATAAAGGAAACAACCTTGCTTCCCTAGTAATGATTAGAATGTCTTCTCACTCTTAAGGCTTCCTAAGCGTTTTTTGCAGATCCACAGGATGGCTGTCTCATGTCATTTGATCGCTGAAGAGGAAAGTTCCTGGTCTGAACCAGGGGCTTACATATTATATATACTGTCAAAACTGGCGATTTTATCAAGTTAATAAATACCGAAAAGGAGAATTAGGAGAGATTTGCTAAATTTACTAACTTAGGCACCCCAGTACTATGTCCTATTGACAGACGTGAACTAGATTTGAAACACATTAAAAATACAGAAGGGGGAGGAACAAAGAGAAAAGAAAATCAGAACATAAAAGCAATTGCACAATCTACTGAAGATGGGGATGAAAAAAAATCCCCTAAAATGGAAGCAGGAGTGTCAAGGAGGAGCCTGGAGCATTCTATAATTGTTATCCCCACTCATAGATAAGAACTGAGCCAAGCTCTTGAGCGCCACTCACGCAGCCTCCTGTGGCTCGAGCGGCCTCGCCCTTCCTCCCATACGCATCCATGCATATCACTGGGTGGATAAAAATGCCTTAAGGTGCTTTCTTTGCCTCATTATCACACATTGTCTTAAGTGTCTTTGCAGCCACATTGTTGATTTTGCCGCATACCTGTGATCTTGAGGATTCTGCAAAGGGAGGGAGTATGGTCAGGGAAGAAAAATTCAGAACCACCTGGTGAGCGAATTCAGCTCAGTTTCTCTGATTCAGTCTCCTTTTAGCAACTCTCACTATGCCTAAGCATAATCAATAATTCCAGATGTGTTCACCAATAATTTTCTCTATCCAGTCAGCCCACATGGGCACTATTTCCTTACTGAATAAAGAAATAGATGAAAAGCCTTTTAAAGACAAAAATATTAGCTAAATTACCACTATTACAATGTAGCTATTTTTCCTGTCATGTTTCAAAATATGATGTTTTCCACTTTATGTATTGAGTTAGTTTGACTCTGAAATTATTCTTGGACAAAAACCTTCATCTCATTTAAGGCACATTCATTTCACATATTCAATAACCATATATAAGTGATGCAGTTAGCAGAATATACTTTAAAGACAAAAAAGGGCTATTACAGTTTTACATGAGCCCTTTCACCCATCTAATGGCACCAAAAGCTATCTGTATTTTTTTTAATAATTGAATCTTAACCAAAATACTATCACCACTTTCAAATTGCACATTTGCTATTTTTATAAACTTCCAACAATTTTAACAAATATTTTAACTGGAGTGTTTTTACTTCTCCTAAAATTTGTTAAGAATTGCTTCATTCAAAAGCATCAAGTTATATATGAAAACCATCAGAAATTCTGCCTTTTTTGCAGACATCTTAAGTCTTTACTTATTCCAACAGTGGAATGTTCTCTAAGTACTCAATGGAAGATTCCTGTAACTAGGTTCTTTTTTTTTTTCATCTGAAGTAACTTTGTGCCAAATAAATACATTTGCTAATGAATACATCATCTTCAAATTTGTAGTTAATATTTGTATTGTTCCTGTGCAACACACGCTTATGCTTAACTTCCCCAAGGCTCTGTTGCCTGGATGAAGTAATGTGTCTCTTCATTGCACTAGAGATGTACCCAAATGAAACGGCTGTAGGTTACACAGAAATATCAGATCGCCTAGGATGAAAAATAACTGTTCAGTTGGCCTGCCTGGGTTTCAGGTTTCCAGTCAGAAGTGATTATTATATCTCATAAAGTAACCTTACTTTTAGCTACTTAACTTACTATTTTTCTGATATTTCCTGCAAGTTTTAAATAACTGTTCTAGCTTCCCAAGCTTGAGGCTTGTCAAGTGATCACAAGATGAACAACTTTTACAGCTTTCAACTAAACTATAAAAATGGAAGAAAAGTGGCAGAAATGTGTGAAAGAGAAAGTGACAGTGTAACAGTCGCCAAGTTTTAAGTAACCCAAAACACAGCTACACAGACTGAGAGAAAATAAGTAGATCATTGTACTTCACTGCATGAGGGGAAATCCGAGGCAGCCCATTCATTTGCCTTCCCACAAAGGGCCCTCTCTTAGTCCTTGCTGCTGCTGCTGCTAAGTCACTTTAGTCGTGTCCGACTCTGTGCGACCCATAGACAGCAGCCCACCAGGCTCCACTGTCCCTGGGATTCTCCAGGCAAGAACACTGGAGTGGGTTGCCTTCTCCTTCTCCTCTCTTAGTCCTTACTAAGCCTGATAAGAAGGAAGAGGTGACCCGAGGTTACTGCTTCTCTAACTGCATTAAAGTATCAATAACTTCAGATATGCAGATGACACCACCCTTATGGCAGAAAGTGAAGAACTAAAGAGCCTATTTGGCAAAAAAGAGAGTGAAAGAGTTGGCTTAGGGCTCAACATTCAGAAAACTAAGATCATGGCATCCAGTCCCATCACTTCACGGCAAATAGATGGGGAAACAGTGGAAACAGTGGCAGCCTTTATTTTGGGGGGCTCCAAAATCACTGCAGATGGTGAGTGCAGCCATGAAACTAAAAGATGCCTGCTCCCTGGAAGGAAAGTTATGACCAACCTAGACAGCATATTAAAATGCAGAGAAATTACTTTGTCAACAAAGGTCTGTCTAGTCAAGGCTATGGTTTTTCCAGTGGTCATGTATGGATGTGAGAGTTGGACTATAAAGAAAGCCGAGCATCGAAGAATTAATGCTTTTGAACTGTGGTGTTGGAGAAGACTCTGGAGAGTCCCTTGGACTGCAAGGAGATCTAATCAGTCCGTCCTAAAGGAAATCAATCCTGAATATTCATTGGAAGGACTGATGTTGAATCTGAAACTCCAATACTTTGGCCACCTGATGGGAAGAGCTGACTCATTTGAAAAGACCCTGATGTTGGGAAAGATTGAAGGCAGGAGGAGAAGGGAATGACAGAGGATAAGATGGCTGGATGGCATCACCGACTCAATGGACCTGAGTTTGGGTAAACTCTGGGAGTTGGCGTTGGACAGGAGGCCTGGCATGCTGCAGTTCATAGGGCTGCAAAGAGCCAGACACAATTGAGTGATTGAACTGAACTGAACTGAACTGCATTAAAAACTCAGCACTCGTTATTCAGATAAATTAAAAAGTATGATGGAAGTTTTGTGTCTACACTGAAATGAGTAATTATGTCACCTACTCCTGAAACTGACACAATGCATTTATGTGTATAAGCCTGTATGTGTGTGTGTGTTCTATTCATTTTCCCATCTGAAAATGTTTACCATGTATAACTACTGCAAAAATTAAGTCATATTCTACTGCAAGGGTCATGTGGGAGTTTGAGAGGGTACATCTCAGAAACCCTTTGAAATTCAGGCCTTATACTACAGGGACAGATGCTTTATAATAATCTTTACTGAGGGTTTATTTTCTGAAGACTCCTTTCCTTCAGGTAGAAGAACAGTGTTCAAATTAATCCCATCTGTCCAGGGCCGAAACAATTGTTAGAGCTGGTTGTAATTCCTAGAATCACTTTAACTGAACTGTCAGAATGAGAAAGTATCTTAAAAAGCATGTGATTCAACCACTTTATTTGTACAGAAGAAAATACTAAGGGAGAAACAGAAAGAGAGAGAGAATAGTTAACAGAAACGTCCTAAATCTGTTCCTGGTAAAGAGTAAGGACTAGAGACCATGTCTCCTAGAGGCTGCTTCTGGGTGTTTTCTGCCCTTTTAGAAAATCAGTATTTAAATTACATAATGCATTATTTGCCTTTGAACAGTTCTTTGTTGGGGTCCTTTAAGCAAGAGATTACTGCATTTAAAACACAGTTTGATATAAACACTTTCTACTGTCACAAGACCAACATGATCTGGGCGGTGCGGTTTAGGGTAATGGCTTGAGAACTGAAAGAATCAAGATTTCACCCTGACTTTGCCACTTAATAGCTTGGACTTGATCTTCAGTGTGCTTTGGCCTCAATCTTCATGGATGCAAAATTAGGGTTCTTTGTAAGACTGCATTTATGTCTATTCTAGTATGATTTATGTCATTGTTTATCTAAATTTGCAGTCACTATTTGTTAAAGATAAAACTCTAACTAAAAGTATCTCAATCAAAACATCAAAGGAAATTTGTTAAACCTTCATTGACAATTTTTACATAAAGACCGCAATTATTTTAACCATCATACTTAGTAGAGTTAGTATTTTCAGTCAAACATGATAATTTTAAAACAGTAAGATTCATCTTTTCCAAACATTTTGGTGACATTTCTATGAAATATGGGGGCATCTTCCTCTAATAAAATGTCCATAGACATTCACTCACACACACACACAAAAAATTACCCTTAAATGTTTAGTCTTTACGCCTTAGGAAGAATGCAAATACTGAAATATCCTTTTAAATATAAGTTTGCAGTGCAAAAATCCCAATTTCCTCAAATGCCTTACTTTAAAGTATTTTAGATTGTTCATAGTTTAAGTGTTATCTCACTAGGCTTAAGATACCACCTAAAATTTCCATTTCCTTGAAGATTTTATGAAATAATTGTTTTTTTGAATGTCTTAGGAGAGAATACTTTTTTAAATGACTTGAAGTTTTTTACTTGTTTGTTTCATTTACTCAGATTTGTTTGGTTAGGTTTTTTGGCTTTTTATTTTTTGTTATGAATATTAATGTAGTCATTTTACAGAAGATTTATACATTACATTTATTCATCATTTACTTCATATAAAGTGATCTTGACTTTTCTGCCTGTCTCATGGAAAACAAGCATCGCTTCATTTTGTTGACTTCAAAATGACTTCCTGGGAGAGTTATAAAGAAGCATTCCTGGGAGCTAGTGCTGCGCAGGTTGACTCTGATCGGTGCAGGCCCCGCTGAGTTGTAAATACACCAGTGCTGTGAGAATCAGATTAACTCACTTGTTGTTTAGTCATGTTTCAAATTTTCATTGTTTCAATCAACTCAGGAAGTTGCTGCCACTTCATACAACCCAAATTTCTCTTAAACCAGGGTTCTAAAACTTTTTTAACTGTTACACCACCAGTTATGAATATTTCACCAATTTCTACTTTTTCAGGTTTGAATTTTGGATGACTTATTTCAATTTTCATATATAAAAAGAAATTACACTACAGAATATACTTCTTCAAACTAAAAATGCACTCCGTATTCACAGCAATCCTAATGCAGACAGGCAGCAAAATTGCTCTTCTGTGATTCACTTTTCCTAAGTGTAAAGAAGCAAACTCTTGAACAGTGTTTCCTGTCGTGTGAATGCCAGTATGCTTAGGGAAAAGGCCCTGTTAAAAGACCTTTCTGTTTTAATCAGACAGTGGCTCGAGCTTTGCCTGTGCCACGTTAGGGCGTTCAGCACCCACAGAGACCCCCATCTCCCCGTCTGGGTCACACAGGAAGACGTGAGTCAAGACTTTTTACATCAGTGCAGGTGAAAATACAGCACTCTTCCCATTGCTATTCTTTCCATCAAGGTCTGCCGGCCATGCTTCCATGTATCAACAAAAACGATGAGTTTGGGATTTAAAAATACATGAGTATTTTTAGTTTTTACCAAAAATATATTATCATTGTATTTCTGTACATTCATTTATGTAAGTTTTTCAAAAGAAAGATATAATATGTATAATATAAAGTATTATAAAAGCAAATTCTGCCTAGTTCTTTATGTAATTATATCAGTATATTTAAAATGTAAAAGCAGTACTTTTGCATTTTGTCAGCCGTGAATCACTGGTATTTAGTAACTATCTTACTAAGCTTCCGGTACAGTAATCAGTGATTTTAGGTTAACAGTTAATCAAAAGATCAAACTTAATCTTTATAGGATTACAGAAATTGTGTTAGTTTTATGAATTAGTGATTATAAACACTTTTATTTATTCCAAATTACATTATATTAGACTGGTTAAACAGGGAGCAAAAGGTTTGTAACAGAAAGCAACAAGAGGCAATGTGGCAGACAAGGGAAACTTGGGAATCGAGAGGTGGACGTTCATTAATGAATATTACGTTGATTTATCAGGGAAAATAATTCTGTAATAACGGAAGAAAATCCTGAGCTTAGAAGAGACCAAAACCAAATAACTCCCAATGAAATATTTCTCGGCTGCCTGGCAGAGGTTTCTAACGAGCCACTCACACCCCAGAACAGCAATGTCCTGACAAGCCCCTCTTCTGCTGTATTGCGCTCTCAGTAAACCCAACATGCCCAACACATTTCGAAGTACACAAAGAACACGACAGTGTTCTATCTCACTTTCTGCGTTTTTCACACCAAGAACTATCATTTTCATTTTGCCTTTCATGTTTTCTCAACCTACTTCTGTGTTAAATTCTATTACTTTTTAAAAATCGTATTAATAACAGCATGATCTGAGAAACCAATTTGTGTCCTCAGAACAAAGTGAGATAGTGTAAACATTATCAGCTGAAAAGGAAAGAAACATACTGTAAAATGAAATTTCAGTCACGTTTCTGAGATTTATTCTACTTACAATAAAAAAAAAATCAGTGGAGAAGGTATCACTAACCTAAATTTTCAGTCCTATTCAAAGGATGCCAAAAATGCAAAAATGTTATAATATGTTTCATATCACATGACTCAGATGAGGTGTGGGAGGCAGCCTCCTGACGCTACTCCCTCCCTTTCTTCCATGTCACATCCTACTTTAATTTTCCAGTTTGGCATTTAGGTTATTGGTGACTTGTGGACCAAGAAAGCAGAGACAGCATTGACATGATTTGAGGGGACTGGCTAAAGGAAAAAAGGATTAATGCATTTTAAAGTGGGCTGGCCTCTCTTAATATATATTGCTGTTTTGCAGTTGCTCAGTCGTGTCTGACTCTTTCTGACCCCATGGACTACAGCATATTCGTTTCAGGAGTAGGTGACATGATTACCTATTTCAGTGTAGACACAAAACTTCCATCATACTTTTTAATTTATCTGAATAATGAGTGCTGAGTTTTTAATGCAGTTCAGTTCGGTTCAGTCACTCAATTGTGTCTGACTCTTTGCAGCCCCATGAACTGCAGCACGCCAGGCCTCCTGTCCAACACCAACTCCCAGAGTTTACCCAGACCCAGGTCCATTGAGGTGGTGAGGCCATCCAACCATCTCATGCTCTGTCGTCCCCTTCTCCTCCTGCCCCCAATCTTTCCCAGCATCAGGGTCTTTTCAAATGAGTCAGTTCACATCAGGTGGCCAAAGTACTGGAGTTTCAGATTCAACATCTGTCCTTCCAATGAACACTCAGGACTGATTTCCTTTAGGACGGACTGATTAGTTCTCCTTGCAGTCCAAGGGACTCTCCAGAGTCTTCTCCAACACCACAGTTCAAAAGCATCAATTTTTCAATGCTCAGCCTTCTGTATATCCACATCCACACATGACCACTGGAAAAAGCATAGCTTTGACTAGATGGACTTTCTCAGCAATGTAATACCTCTGCTTTTTAGTGTGTTGTCTAAGTTGTCATAACTTTTCTTCCAAGAAGCAAGCATCTTTTAATTTCATGGCTGCACTCACCATCTGCAGTGATTTGGGGGATATATATATGTGTGTGTGTATATATATATATATATATATGTATTTTAATATATAATGTAAATTTAGTTATATATATATTTTAAAATTTTCCACTTTTGTTGATTACCACTTCTGCTCAAATTGAATATTGTGGCTCTGTTGAAAAAAAAGTCTGCTAACTAACCCTTTACTTCTATTGCCAATTACTTTTTTGTGTACATTTGTAATTAAACCCATTCTGGGATTCATGTCAACCTTCGAGCACAGCGATCGATACTAAATTGTAACAAAGGGAAAGGGAGGATCTCTGTTGTTAGTAGGTTTTTGCCTGTGCTTGTACAAATAAGATTAGAAGCAGCATGCAGAGTGAGCTGTGAGTACATGACATTTTCCCAATGACCGTTTTCATTATTTTGAAGTGTGCCTGGAACTCCTGCCGCTCTGGTCCTCCCGGTCTTTCCCACACGTCACTGGGGATCTGCTTTGGTTCCTCTTCAAGTCTTTGACACTAAGCAAGGACCCCGTGGCACCCACCATCCTAACCACCCCAAAGGTCACTGCATTCCCAAAAAACACACAATAACCTCTTTCCAATATGAATACTTAAGGATGAATGTACAGATATGATTATAATTTTTAAGTCATAAAATAAGACACAATACCAACTTGCTTGAAACAGGAGTTCAGAACTCAATTCGGACAGACAGAGGCCCGTAACATAAGACTGGCGCAGGGTGCACTGAAAGCCGTCTCTATCCTGTTATATTTTTGTTTCGTGAGGACATTTCATGTTACCAAGTATTTCCATTATTTGGGGAAAAATAATACTCACTGAAGGTAATCTCATATCCTGAATTTTCAGAAAGAAAAAGTCTAGTACCATACTCAAGACAGATTTATTCCCCTTAACCTTTCAAGAAAAAGCAAAATGTGTGGTAAGTAGCTTTACTTTCTGAATAACAGCCATGTTAAAATACCAACTATGGTTATAGCATAATGCACGAGGTCAGTACTCACTTACAGTTATCAGAATGCATGGCTCACAATTCAGAAACCTTTTACTATCTATATTACATTATCTTGGGTTAAGAGCATAATGTCAGCTCCCTGAACTTTCCATTTCATTGCTTTTGTTCGTTTTCATAAGGCTAACCCTTAGAGGTAAGGATGCTTACATCTTGAATTAAAAAATTTATGCCTTTTCCTCAGTACCCAAGATTTATATTCATCAGTGAGTGTTAAAGGATTTTAGATGTATAAATCTCTGAGGATCAAGGTAAGAACATACACCCAAAAGGGATTTTAAATGTACTCTTTATATTTACTGTTAACGTCCTTGTTACCATGGCTGTGTGATTTGAGTTTGTATGCATACGTATTAGAAAGGAAAAATATTAGCTGTCACATTTCTTTCATTGCTCTTGAAACAAGATAGAAGAAAAAAATTAAATGTGAGATCTGTACCTAGGCAAATGTTCCTGTATTTTCCTTTGTATCTGTGTGCTGGCTTTTAATTATAGCTGCCACTGAATCATACTCAGGGCCAGAGATGCACTCCTACCCTCGCAGACCTACCCGACCCAGAGAAGGAGCCACAGATGGAACAATTCTGAGTCCATCATTCAGTGAACAACGGTGCTGAATTTAGAGCTTGCCCTGTAGCTTTCCAACTAGGAGCAGTATGTTTTACCCATTTGAAAAAAATGGAAAACAATTGCTGACCAATTTATTCGGCTCTATTTCTATAAGAGGGACTTTCAAAAGTCCACAATACATCTGATCTTGCTGCAATTCTTTTTCATGCTGGCCAAATATGATTCTATTTTCAAGCTAAAAGACACTCTTTTCTGTTTCACTCTTCATAGACTTCCGGTATTGTAATAAGGGTTTCAAGACGTAATTGTCTCCCACAGAGCGTAACGCGGCTGTAGTGGACATCACACCACCATTAGGGTCCACTCACTCGTCCTTGTTTTTTCAGTTATACAAAATAATTTGAGCTGTCCATTTTTTATTGTCTGGGTTATTAGATGAAATATAAGATCTATAGTTAAATGAGTTTCAAATAAAGTATGTTTCATTCAATATTTGGTCCATATGTGTACTAAATATATATATATTCATTTATTTCAAATTCAAATTTAACAGAGTTTTCTGGGTTTTTATGTGCTAAACCTCACAAGCTTTTTCAATCACCTATAATTTTTGACATGGAGCAAGATTCCGGGGTGTTATCACATAGTTTATTTTCGTTTGGTTTGGTTTTACAAATTTCTGTTGCAGTGTTCTTCGATTTTAATAATGTCGTACAAAATCAAACACCTAAAAGGACAAAACTGTTTAAATTATCAGAATTTTTTGGCTATCTGAAACAAGGGCAGTTTTTAAAATAATGTCACTTTTCTACTTGAAAAGGACAGTACCGTGTGGGAGAAGAGAGAACTCAGGGGACTGATAATGAGATACAGGCCTTTCATTGGTTTGAATATAGCCCTAGGTGGTAGTGACTGAAGGTTTTTGCCATCTGGTACCTGATCAGTAACTGATGTGAAGCTGTTGATTTCACTTAAAAAAAAAAAGTCAAGGCAAATAACAAGTGTTTAAGACGAAGAGTAATTTTACTGTCCACCACAACTCTATAACCTTGACCAAATCATTGCATTTCTCCCTCTGCCTCCACAAAATAAAAATATAATACTAGTCATCTGGTAATTCATCTTTGTATTAAAATATCAGCTGGTGTTGAAGGAAAATTTAAAGATACATACTTTCGGTGGTAATTCTTTCATTTCGGTTGGGAAGTAGCTAGCTGGGCTGTGCTTAGACATTCAGTCCTGTCTCTTTACTACCCCGTGGACTGCAGCCAGCCAGGCTCCTCTGTCCATGGGATTCTCCAGGCCAGAATACGGGAGTGGGTTGCCACGCCCTCCTCTAGGGGATCTTCCTGACCCACAGGGATCGAACCCAGGTTTCCTGCATTGCAGGCAGATTCTTTACCAGCTGAGCCACCAGGGAAGCCCAAGAATACTGCAGTGGGAAGCCTGTCCCATTTCCAGGGGATCTTCCCGACCCAGAAATGGAACTGAGGTCCCCTGCATTGCAGGCGAAGCTTTTAACAGCTGAGCTACCCGGGAAGCTCTGGCAAGTAGCTACAGCTTTCTAAGTTGTAGTAAATAGGAAAAGCCTCCTGAGTAATTTTAAAGAAGTATCTTTTAAGAGCCTGTAGTACCCCTCAAAGTTGAATGCTAGAAATTATTTGACTTGTTATTTGGAGATGTTTTAAGGAAGCTACTACGTGAGAAATATGGAAGTATTTTTACCAGTGAGGCCCCAAACCCCTACCTTCGCCTCATTTATTTTCTTGTTCTTTCTCCCATTCCCTTGTTTTAAGAGCACTTGCATTCCAGTTATGGAGAAAGACAGGAGCCCTGTGTTTACATAAGAAAACCTGAATTTAAGATCCAGGTCTGCTATTATTCCATAATGGGCAACGTTGAGAAAATAAACTTTGGCTCTCTAAAATTATTAGTATAATTCTTGAATCTCTGTGTGGCAAGGTTGATTTTTTTTTCCATCAAAACCTTAAAAGGAACGCCAACCCCATATCTATTGTTTAAGAAGAGCGATTTGGCAATGTGTGGCAAATGCCTGACAGTTTCTCAATCCAGGTGGCGCACAGACAGACAGGCACAATACAAGCAGAACCAGGAGGTTATACACTCGAAACTGATGTAATGTTTTAAACTAATGTTGCTTCAGTAAAACAGAAATAGCAACGAAAGAGCAACAGGATCGAACATCGGGAAGGACGCAGAGAAACAAACCTTTGTGTTTGTATCGAGAATGTGAGACAGGATTCAACAGTGCTGCTGCTGCTGCCGCTGCCGCCAAGTCGCTTCCGTCGTGTCCGACTCTGTGCGACCCCACAGACGGCAGCCCACCAGGCTCCCCCCGCCCTGGGATTCTCCAGGCAAGAACACTGGAGTGGGTTGCCATTTCCTTCTCCAATGCATGAGAGTGAAAAGTGAAAGTGAAGTTGCTTAGTCACGTCTGACTCTTCACGACCCCATGGACTGCAGCCCACCAGGCTCCTCCGTCCATGGGCTTTGCCAAGCAAGAGTACTGGAGTGGGTGCCACTGCCTTCTCCGAACTTCTATTTCTAGGTATATACCCAACAGATCAAAAACAGAGATCAGCTGCTTGCACAGCAACATTCGTAGCAGCATGACTCACAGTAGCCCCGAAGTGGGGACACCCCAGATGTCCATTAACAAGCGAATCACTAAACAACATGCGACAGGCATGCACAATGGAATAATAACCCACCTTCAAAAGGAAGAAAATCCTTTCACGTTACAACGTGGATGAACTTTTGAAAGCATTAAGCTAAATGAAATAAGCAAGTCAGAAGGGGACAAATATTGTATTATACTGCTTACATGAGGTACATGCAATAGGCAAATTCATAGAGACAGAATGTGCGGTAGAGGACGCCAGGGGCTGGGAAGAGAGGTGATGAGAAGTTATCATTTAAAGAGGAAAGGGTTTGTTTGGTAGCTCAGCTGGTAAAGAATCTGTCTGCAGTACAGGACCCCAGTTCAATTCCTTGGTCGGGAAGATCCACTGGAGAAGGGATAGGCCACCCACTGCAGTATTCTTGGGCTTCTCTGGTGGCTCAGCTGGTAAAGAATCCACCTGCAATTCAGGAGACCTGGGTTCAATAGCTGGGTTGGAAAGATCCCCTGGCGAAGGCAAAGGCTACCCACTGCAGTATTCTGGCCTGGAGAATTCCATGGACTGTATAATCCATGGGGTCACAAAGAGTTGGATGGACATGACTGAGTGAATTTCACTTTGTTTGGCACGATGAGTAAGTTTTGGAAATGAATATTGCTGGTGGATGTGTAACACTGGTATTCTATTCAGTACCAATAAATAGCACACTTAAAATAGTTTTGTTTTTTTGTTTGATTTTTTTTTTTTTTAATTCTGAATTGTCTTCTCTAAAAATACTGAAAAGCCAAAAGACAGACTAGGTGCCATTTGCCTTGCCTCTGAACATGCATAATTTAGGGACCAAATATGAGGACCTCTACAAGAAAAACCAAAGGCATGTCAACTTTGCTTGAAGGGAAGATCCATGCAAACTCCACCTGAATCTACCTTGAAATGTTGATGTGGTGGGTTGGCTTCACAGAAACTATCCAAATACCTAGAGTTGCAGGAGTATTTGGGAAATACAGCTTTAGCTTTCCAGCCTGTAACCACCCCCTTTTAAACAGAGGATTGCACTGGTGTTCAGTGAGTCTGTCTGCCACATATTTCAAAGAAAACATGAAGATAAAAATGGTATTTAAAGAAACTGTTGTGGATATAAACAAAAGGCAATATATGCATTCGAAAAGAAGCAAGCAAGTAGTAAAGAAAAAGATGGCCAAGGACACCAAGCAGGAGAATATCAGCATTTAAAAAGTACAGAGAGAGGAAGGAGGTGAAAGACTGAGATAAATGTAAAGAAATTGGAGGAAGGAAAAGAAAAAAAAAAAAAAACAGCAATTGGTGCCTTGTGTGTCAAAAGAAGAGACATTTTTAAGAAGAGAATTTTCAAGATGTATGCTGCATCTTAAAAGAATCATTGTATGTGTCTATTAGCATGCTATTAGTGACCTTTGCTAGGGAAGATTCATTAAAGAGGTGAAAGCAGAAACCAGACAGCAGGAGGTTAAAGAGTAAATTAGAGACGATGATGTACAGACAGCTTAATTCTAGGAAGGAGAGAGATAAAGTGATAGACGTAGGGGAGAAGATAAAAAGGAGGCGGGGTCTTTCATGAGTGAAGAAAGACCTGACCATATGCTTCTCTGCATATGTGAAAGATGTGGATAAGAGAAAAAATTGAGACATATTTCCAGGTTAACGATAGAATGAATGAAGAAACCAGATCCTAAAGGCAAGAGAGAATGCTCAAGAATTCAGAAGATGAGTTACTTCTTCCTCTAAAACTAAAACCAAAAAAAAAACCAAAAGATTCATGTGAGTACGGATTCACCCAGGTTTGAGAATAGGAATGTAATATTGAGGGATTTATCATAACACATTCAGCTAACTGCTAAGGGACAGAGCATACTTAAGTGACTTGAATGTGTGCTCACACTCTGGAATAATCCTAATGAAATGGAGAGGAGACCCAGAAACATGTAAAGATATTGGCATGGAGCAAAGTGGCCCAGAAAACTAAAGATAGGGAACACGGACTTCTGGTTACCTGTCTCCATTATGATATGACTTATTCCACGTGCTATAGAGCAGATTGTCAAAACGACTCAAAATTGAGTTCGTAGAGTAATTGTAAAGGTCAGGAGAGTGAGAAAGTGAAGATGTTGGCAGAAATACTTTCATTATTTTTTTTAATGCAGGATTTCTTGAGAGAATAATACGTTAGACATGATGCTGAGTATTTTAAAGTTATTATTTCATTTAATCTTGAGTAATATTATTATTCCCATTTAGCAGTAGAGAGAACTGACTTTATTGGATTTTAGAAAGGTGCATTTGTTATGATGTCATTTTAGCTACTGTAAATGAGTCATCAAGCTAAAAGGATAAAGGGTCATTTTTCTCTCTGATACAAGATGGTTGAGAAGTTCTCCACAAATTTTCCAAGAAACCAGCTTCCTTCTATTGTTACTCTGCCATCTTCAAAATACGGTTTCTGACTCAGGGTGCAAGACGGTTGCTCCTGCTCTCACCGTCTTGATCTCATTCCATTTAGCAGGAAGTCGAGAGCACAGCTATATGGTTATCCCTAACACCGAAAAAAGAAAAGCTGGAAAAGTCTAGTCTAGCTGGGTAGCCCAGCTAAAACTGAGGAATTCTATTACTAAAAACAGAAAGTTAGCAAGTGGTTTGTACAGGAAAGTATGACTCTGAAAGCATTTTTGAGGAAACGTAGCTTAGAATAAAATACTGAACATTTTTCACTTCCTTCCTAATTCCTATGATTTTATAAAACTTACCAGAGAAGGAACTGGCACCACTCCAGTACTCTTGCCTGGAGAATCCCATGGGCAGAGGAGCCTGGTGGGCTGCAGTCCATGGGGTCGCGAAGAGTCGGACACGACTGAGCGACTTCACTTTCGCTTTTCACTTTCATGCATTGGAGAAGCAAATGGCACCCCACTCCAGTGTTCTTGCCTGGAGAATCCCAGGGACGGGGGAGCCTGGTGGGCTGCCGTCTATGGGGTTGCACAGAGCCGGACACGACTGAAGCGACTTAGCAGCAGCAGCAGCAGCATAGAACTTACAATGACATCAATGCCTCTTAAGTTTTCTGAGGATGGGGTAGCATCTGCAGAATAGAGAAACGGACGGAGTCCCAAGTTTATGCCACAACCAACTGTGTGAGGCCCTTAGTCCCCTACTGAATATTTCTACTTTTTTTTTTTTTTTGGTAAATTGCAATTAATGTAAGCCAAAAATATGAAAAGGTGCTTCGTGGTAAACATTTTCTACATCCCCCCATTCTCTTTCTTCCCACCCCACCCAGTGAGAGAGAGAGCGGAGAGAGAAAGAGAGAGAGGGAAAGGGAAGAAGAGGCAGGACCATTGTGTGCTTGCCTCTGCTCGGGCAGACAGCGGGGAGTCCCCCACTTTCAGCTGGTTCATATCCCAGGGCCGTCCCCGTTTCCTCAAAAAAGTGTCCAGCACCCCGTCTTCTTACAGTCAGGAAGGAAGCTGTTCTGGACGTCTTTAGGACCACATTCATCTATTTCCAGTGTTACCTTCAGCCCCCGGCTGATCCTGCTGCAGCGCCGCTGTTACGCAGCCCGGCCTGTTTTCATGTCCCTCAGCCCTCAGCCCTTCCAAACTCCTCTGCATCCATCCTTCATCTCTCTCTTTAATCAGCTCTATGCTCACATACCTAGGCAGTCCGTCTGTATCTTTTGGATCCTGGATGGCCTAAGGAATGGACAGTGCTCTCGCTAGTATCGTTAGGAGAGGAAATAGTACATTTACCTTCCGCTGGCATCGTTTCCATTACTCATAGAAGCTTTCCATTTCACTCAAGATTAAAGAATGAGCATTGAAAACTAAGTCTGTGGAAACAGATTTGCTTCATCTTTATCATTTTTCCTTTCTATTATCTGACAGATTGCATCTATACCAGATAAAGGAATATACACATTCTATATTACGTAGCTGTGATTTCACTCCACAGTTTCACTCATCTACTCTACGGTCAGTGATAACTTAATAGAGCAAGTCATTCCTTTTTTTCTCCTTTGAATGCTCATCAGGAAAGAACACTGCCTCTCTCCCCAGCCTAACACCACCGCTGATGTCCAGGCATCTGCCTGCCTGATGGCACCTTAAATTACGCTCTGCCAGACCTGGATTTGCTATGAACTCTCTGACACTTCTCCTCATAGCGTGACCCCACACCCACTTAGATACTAGTTTTTATCTAATTGAGAAGGAGAACTAGATGTTCCAAAAAAAATCACAATCTTAAAAAGAATTTTAATTCAACCAGAAGGTACCTGCATTCATATAATTCAAGACATCAGTGAAGAGACTTGGTGCCCAACAGAACCTCTCGTTAAGGGGAGTTTCAAAGCCTGGAAAGTAAGTGCCTGTCGCATCACTTCTCTTTAAGCATGAACTCCTGACAAATCTTGTTTGCTCAGTCTCCGAAGGTATACCCAAAGTATAACAGAATAATAGAATTAACGGTAGCAACACTGGTAACAATACACAGAGCACTTCTACATGTCAGGCACTTCACGTATTACGCGTCTCTTACTGTAAATAGGAGGAAACTGAGACAGAAAAACTAAGTCACGAGCTGAGTAACCTTAGCTTATACGGCCAGCGGTGGAGCTGTAAACCAAAAGCAAGATCTGACTCCAGAGTTTGCACTGTTAACTACTGTGCTGTAGAGATGCACGAAGATAGATACTTTCAACATATTAATCGTCTTTCCTTTGTGATTAGCTAGCTGATAAGAAAAATGTAGTCAGATAGATGTAAGAAAGCGATTTGAGAGGATCATCCACTCTGCGTAGATGGCAAGGAAGACAAACAGGAGTGCGAGGTCAGTCACCACGAAGGACACTGAGCCCTCGTCTCAGTGCTCAACACCATCTGTCTCCCAGTAAACTGGTGATCCCTTTTAAGCATATTGACTATATAAATACTGTACTTTTAAAATAATTTTCAACACATGCATTTTATAATGATAATAGAATTCCTCATATTTATGATGCTCTTGTTAGGTCAATTATATTTCTGTTGCTTGCAACACCTTCCAGTTTAGCTCAGGCTGTAAAGTTCTCCAGTGTGCTATTCACAGATTGTTTTTAAATTGCTAATAAATGATAAATGGTAAAAATGATCAGCCCTGACACCACCTCCTGTAGCACCCCCCAAACACCTTATAGTTGCATTTCATCGCCACTTTATTCTTACGCTTTATTCATGGCTTTGGAGTGACTTTTGAATCCATATGACTATTTCCACATCAACACTAAATTTGAATCAATTTAGCAAATAACACTTTTAAAGTATGTCATCAATTTTTCCTATAATCAAAACATTGCATATCTTTTGGATTTACTTTAGCCAATATTTATTGGTATATCTTTTCAAATTTATTTATTTTAATTGGAGGCTAATTACTTTACAATATTGTGGTGCTTTCTAAATTGGAAAAAAAAGACACGAAAAAATGTTCAGCCACTCATTCATAATATTTACTGAGTTCCAACCATTTATGTTGAAGCATGGAGCTAGGGGCTAGTAAAAACAATACTGTTATGGTAATATAAAAAATATTATAATATTTTATACTTGTGTTCAACTATTAGGGTAATATATCCCCCAAATTATGACCACCACACACTTAAAATTGGTCACATAAAACAGACAAGAAATAAATAGACTCAACAGCAACAGTATAAAATGGGAAAAACAGCTACTCATATGAGTATTTGACACCTAAAATATTAACATAAAAAAGGATGGAATAGCAAAAAATGTGAATTATATGTGATCAAAGTGAACATGATGGTGAAAATGCGGTAGCGATTTTAGTTACAGAAATATCAACTAAGCTTCCATGTCACCTTCTTCATGTAAATTGTAGTTACCGATTCATATGGGATGTGCATGTCAATACTTTTTAAGACTCTAAATTCTTATTTCAGCATGGCTTGCGTAGGCCCTCATTGCCTTTCTTTTTTACTATTGGTTTCATTAAAAAAGTTTTTTAAAGATATTTGGGGAATTGCAGTACTTTACATAGATGATGAAAAAGGGGGATAATTAGCTGGAAACAAACATATTTAAATCTCAATCCCAACAAAACTCCCATCCATCAAAACCATTATGATACTGACACCAAATAAGGATATGTACACTTCTAGCTGTTCATAAAGGCATTTGTATGATTTTAGAGGCCAAAGCCAATATGCTGACTAATCATGGAATGTTAAAGCTCAGAACAATCCCATTATTTGATACTTTCACAATATCCTGTACTCTCCTCTGCAACACATCCCTCTGTCACAGGGAACACTATCTGCTACATTACTCCCTCAGTGCCTTCCAGCCGTAAGGGAAGTATAGGCTGTTTCAGTGCTGCCCCAGTTGTCTCCTGGAGAAGGAAACGGCAGCCCACTCCAGTACTCCTGCCTGGAGAATCCCGTGGAGGGAGGAGCCTGGTGGGCTACAGTCCATGGGGTCGCAGAGAGTCGGCCAGGAGAGTCGGACACGACTGAGCGACTTCTTTCTTTCTTTCCAGTTGTCTAGGAAACCCAGGATCCGAATAGAACACAAAAATGGAAAATGACCACCAAGGACACAGACCCTCCTTATAACATGGAAAAAAGGTAAGACTTCTTAATTCCGATAAATATTTGTCCAGAGACTGAAACCCTCACATATAACACCAGGGAAATATCGGTGAGAAAGATCAACACTGCTCACACCACGCAGGGGGAACGTCCAAACCGTGCTTGGCAGGTTCAGGCAGAGACTTTGCGGCTGCTTTTCGGTCCAGCCTGCAGATTGGGAGGGTCAGGCAGAGGGTAGAGAAGGTGAGCCGTCAACTCAAAGAGTCCCAGTGGAACAATGCCACCGAGCAACATAGAGTTAGAGCTCGGTGTATTTCCCTGCTCTAAGCTAAAGAGAGAAAGTGGATCTGATCAAGTAAACAGCATTCAGATTCTGTCTGGTTGCAAATGCTCAGCCTTCAGAGTTTTCTTTTTTATTGCAGGGTGAGAAAAGAAGAAACAAAAGCATTGGGGAAAAAAAAAAAGAAATGCCAAAATTTCATTTATTCACATTGAGGTATAGTTGATTTACAATTATGTGTCAGTTTCAGCTGTACAACAAAGTGATTTGGTACATATATATATATATATATATATTAGTCTTAGATTGTTTTCCCTTCTATATTATTACAAGATACTGAATATAGTTCTCTTTGTTATACAAGAGGTCCCTGCCGCATTACTATTTTGTATATAGCAATGTGTGGCTGTTAATCCCAAACTTCTCTAATCGCTCCCTCCCCACCCCTCGCTTCGTTAATCAGAAGTTTGTTTTCTATATCTGTGAGTCCGTTTCCATTTTATAAATAAGTTTACTTGCATCATTATTCTTAGACTCACATGTAAGTGGTATCCTATGATATTTGTTTTCCTCTGATTTACATATTGTGATAAATTTTAAGTCCCTCCATGTTCCTGCAAAAGGAGTTACTTCCTCTGTATGGCTGATGACCCTGAGTGTGTGTCTGTGTGTCTGTGTTCTCCTCGTCTCCCTCGCCCACTCATTTGTTGACAGGCATTTAGTTTGCTCCCATCTTGACTATTGTAAACAGTGCTGCTGTGAACAGTGGGGCGCACATATCTTTTCAAATTAGAGCTTTTGTCTTTTCAAGATATATACCCAAGAGTGGGATTGCTATGTCATATTGCAATTCTCTTCTCAGGTTTTCTTTCTTAATTTCATAAAAAGTCATTTAGCATTTAGTTATTCATACAGTAATAATCCAAATTTTCATAAATAGGATAGGATTGTGATGTCAACAGTAAAAAGAAATTGGTTGAAAAATTGGTATGTGTTATCATATATAATAGGCAAATGTTTAAAATTCTGGTTAAAAGTATAATAAAATAAAAACAAATGATAAAACAGTTATGGACTGGGAAAAATAATTATAGTAGTAGGTAATATTACTGAAAAATGAAAAAATGAATACTGTATAAAATATGAAATATGAATAGTGAAAATGATATAAAAGTATTTAACTCCAATATAAGTCATAATAAGTTAGCATGTTTTTATCTGTTAAACCCACATTAGTGGTGATTCTGAGTGATGGTCCCTCATATTCTGACGTAGGAGAGTTTCTTAAAACATTTCTGGAAAGCAATTTGAGGTTGTGTATCACAAAGTCCTTCAGAAACGATAAGCTATCACAGTCTGACCCAATAGTTCCTAAATATAGCAGTGTCTGATACATAGGATGGATGCCCTAATGATGAATAAATGAATTTTTAACCGGATTATTGCAGTGACCCAAGTCACTACAATAGAAACTCCCCAAACCATTAATTAAGCACCTACCTATTCGTAATCTGCCACTTCACTAAGAAACTAGATAATTATCTACCAATAGCTATGAATTACCTGGCTGCTGTGAGTAAAAATTTATCCAAATTTCATGACAATATACTTACGTGACATCACTACCAAACTGTTGTTTTGGAAATTGACTTTCAACTTTATTTACTGAAAATAGAGTAGAATCTTTAAAGGTGACACTTAATTTTAAACGTCATTTTCGTTCCACATGTTCTGACTCTAGAAAATTAATTCACTGTTAAGCAACATTCTTTTTCAGGGGGAAGAGGTGATAGTATTCTAAGAGACACAGTCTTTCAGTTTATGCCTACAGAAATGTTGTGTTCAAGTTCAATCTGCCAGAGGGCAGGTGTCATGGTTTAACTTGTATTATAGTATGAAGTTTAGTTAAGAATGACAATTATTTGATGATTAATTTTATTATACTAGTTAGTATACTAAATTCCTATTAGAAATCTTTCCCTATTATACATGCTTTAAGGGAAATTTTTTCTGAATATGATAGAATAATGTTACTTCAATGTTATTCAATCAATTGAATAATGTTACTTCTTTGCCATACAGAAGATTCTTTGCCATACAGCTTCAAAATAAGTTTCCGTTAAGTTCATGAGAAACCCCAACTTCACCTTTCTGGAAGAAATCATTATAGAAATTAAAAAGTTAAACTGATGTTAAAAAGCATGAATGAAGACATTTGGTCAATTTGAGCAGATAATGAATTTTTAATAAGAAATGTTTTGCCTACCCATTACACAAAGTCTTACCTTATCGAAGTTTCTTTGATTAAATGGCAGCCCATAGTATTCAAATTGGTTTCCGGACAGTTTCATTATCATTCCTTAGAACATTAGGGGATGTATTAGATGTATAATTCTTTGACCTTTTGAGTAACATATTGAATTCTACAATGAAACACAGTATAAGCAGCAATAATTTTCTTTCATATTATTTAAATTATATTGCATTTCATTTTTCTCCTTTTATCCTGATGAATCCTTAGGAAAAAAAGATGAACACACTGTGTACAAAAGACATGTCGAAAGCATTTCTTTTGAAGCTAGAATACTTAGAAGTGAATCTTTAAATATCAGGCCAGTAAGTACGTATATGTGGCCAAAGAGATAAAGGGGTGTGTGTCGGAAGTTTAGACCACTGCTTCTCCAGCTTCTCCCGTGGGAAATACCTGGACTCTTGCTTAATATCTGATCCAGTGAGCTCTAAGGTGGGCTCCGAAAGGTTCCTCTTCCAACAAGCTCCCAGGTGATGCTAATGCTCTGAGCCAACAGATCATATTTTGAGAATGACCATTTTCACTCACCCGCTCACTAAATTTCAGCTACATATAAACACTCTTCAGACCACAGAATAAGCGAAGCTCTCATCAGCATCCTTGTAAGGAAGAGATGGTTTCCAGATCAGTGCAAAAGTTTCCCCAAGTCCCTGTCAGTCCTGGAGAAGCTTGCTTTGAATCCTCCTGCAGGTTGTTGGTTTTTTTTGTTGTTGTTGTTTGTGTTTTGTTTTGTTTTTAGCACATTACAGCTCAGAAAGTCTCTCTTCCAGAGATGGGAGAATGGCATTGAAACATGTATACTATCATGTAAGAAACGAATCGCCAGTCGATGTCCGATGCAGGATGCAGGATGCTTGGGACTGATGCAAGGAGAGGACCCAGAGAGATGGTATGGGGTGGGAGATGGGAGGGGATTCGTGTTTGGGAACGCATGTACACTCGTGGTGAATTCATGTCAATGTTTGGCAAAACCAATACAGTAATGTAAAGTAAACTAAAGTTAAAATAAAAATTAAAAAAAAGAAAGAAAGAAAGAAAGTCTCTCTTCCAGCCTCAGTGCATGAACACTGCCACCACAGTCACTGTTAACAAGCACATATTCAGTGATCCCTGTGTATGGGGAATAACAACCAGAGCACAAGCAGAAAAGGAAGCTGGGGAAAGCTCTGCTCTCGGGCGCTTCGTCCAGCTGCAGACATAGGGCAGACACAGAAGGGAACAGCCGCACATGCGAGACCGCCAGCTGAAGAGGCACAGAGCACCTGAGGGCCAAGAGGAGAATGCTGCGTGGGGGAAGATGGAACTAACAAGCAAGGGTAAAAAGAAGCGACTGGATGCAGATCTTAAAGGAAGAGTGAGACTTGGTGAAAACATGCATCACTTTCCAAGTATGTGTCTCCTTATAATGTATGTGTACTATTGTATTCTGAAAAGTTTTGCACAATTTTGCAAAGAGATGCGCCTTCTCAAAAAGTCCTACTTAAATATGGTATTTATTCTCGAACAGGGCAGCTGTAAAAGGAGAGGTAAACTAGACTTCTCATTCAACAGGCACTTAAAAAATTATCAGGCGTTTCCACTGGGCCAAAATTGAGTCTCCTTGGAGCATATTGGTTGCTAAGTTGCTCCAGGCGTGTCTGACTCTGTGTGACCCTGTGGACTGTAGCTCCCCAGGCTCCTCTGTCCATAGAATTCTCCAGGCAAGGACACTGGAGTGGGCTGCCATGCCATCCTCCAGGGGATCTTCCCCACTCAGGGACTGAACCTGCGTCACTTCCATCTCCCACACTGGCAGGCAGGTTCTTTACCACTGGGGCCACCTGGGAAGCCCCTGGAGCATGTTAGTCTTGCCTTTACAAGGGGAGAAGCAGAGACAGTATTCAAGGCAGACACAGAGATGGCAGTCTGTCTGTCTGCAGGAGCCCATATCCTTTAGGGGGAGGAGGAACCAACGATGAAAGAGACCAGGACGTGAACCAGCGCAACCTGATAGGAGTTTCCTGGCAGAAAAAGACCCTAAAATACAAAGATCAAAATCTACTCAGAAAACTTGGAATTGGGTCTGGAAACCTGGGCACCTCAGGCTACATAGTAGCTTACTTGTGTGGCTACTGATGGAATTTTTATAGACATAAACACTCTGGGATAATGGTTTTGCTTGAAGGACAAATGGCTTCATTTAGGAAGATGAAATAATAATAGGAGCTATAATCCTGGCATCAGGGTGAGGTACCACTGTGCCCCGAGCAGCGGCAGAGGGAAGCATTGTCCCCAGCTCGCTACGTGACCATTCCCACTCATTCTGTGTCAGCAAACGCAGCCTTTGTAGTTGCTCATGTTCTTACCGTACCAACTTTTAAAAGCAATGTTTTACCCACCCACTTCCAATTAAATATGGTCCTGAAGTTTTTGAACAAATCAGAAGTTCAGGGGAAGTCATTAAAATGAAGATAATTGGACTTCCTGCTAGCATGTCATGTATAATTAATTAGAAAAATTACAAGGATAACACAGTTAAATAAGTTTATAGAAATTACAGTTCATTCATCCACAAACACATAGAGTGACAGGCTCAGTGCTAAGTACAAAGATGAAGAGGAGAATAAGAGAAACAAAGGCCCTGTTTGGACAGAGTTTGCTGTTGTGAGAACCAGTCTATAAGGCTGTTTCCAGTAGAGCTCCAGAGAGCTTATGGCCGCCTGGGCTGAGTTGCTCTTAGATTAAAGCAAACGTACTTACCTCCTATTAACATTTAGAACAGTGGAACCCTCAAGCTTTTTATGAGCTTTCTCAATTTAGAGTGTTATTCGCTCAGACACGTCCAACCCTTTGCGATGCATGGACTGTGGCCCACGAGGCTCCTCTGTCCTTGGGATTTGCCAGGCACGAACCCTGGAGTGGGCCACCATTCCTCCTCCAGAGGATCCCCCATCCAGGGACTGAACCCACGTCTCCTACGTCTCCTGGACTGCAGGTGGATTCTTTACTCACTGAGCCCCCTGGGAAGCCACAGTTTAGAGTAGATTCTACTAATCTCGAGAAGGTGACATCCCATAAAGGAGCGCATAGACCCGCAGTCACTGCAAGAGAGGCAAACGAGGGGGTATGAAGGTGGACACGTGGCAAGCAGTCTTGCAACTGCATGAAACATATATGTAATATAAATATATGTAAATGATCCATTTTTAAAGAATCAAGCAAAGTCAGCATAATTGTCTTTATGAAAACACCAGAGGACAAAGAATACACTGAGAGACCCGTTGGCCTTAGAGCGTTCTTAGCCCTGAGATAGGCGATGCATATTAAACTCTTTCACATTTGCTTTTTTTCGTTCTGTGGCTGCTGCCACCACATATCAAACGATTAGTGAACTCAAAGGCAGGTTTCAAAGATATGAAATATTGGCCACGAAAGCACTTAGTGACCGGCAGATGCTCAAAACTAATAGCGCACTTCAAGCTACAATTTAACAAGTTTAAAGCTAAATAAGCACAAATTTTCTCCTGGGGGTGGTGTGTCTAAAAACAATCTAAGACATTCCATTTTTCATTTTCAGTGTCTGGTTTATATTTTTAAAAGCATATCAAGTAGCAGCTGATAAGGAGACATGATATGTACTTTGGGTAAAATATTTGTTACATGCCAAGGTTCTACTCACTCTAAGTGACTTTCATAAAGGTATGTGCTGACAGCTGGATATTTATTTTACTATATTCAAACGCAAGATTTTTTCCTTCAAGCTAAATACCATAAACCATTCTCCAAAGAATCTAATATATAATCCAAGGAAAGTGGTGGCAGTGGCAGTGGAGGGGTGGGGAAGAAATGGAAGAGAAGAAAAGAACATTTACTTAACTCCAAGCTAGGAAAACCACGGTGAAATTCATAGACTCCTATGCTTATTAGCAAGTTACATGAAATGTCACTTATCAGCAACCTTAATAATCAGCCCAGCCGTGATAAGAATTCATTTCCATTGCCAGTAATCCCAACCAACGTACTAGCGCCTTCATTAAGTGGCACATTCTAATCATCACCTCAGAGAAGACTTGCAGAACACAGACACAAGGTTAGGCACCTCTTCCCGGCCTCCAGGATACTTTGCTTACATGGAGAGTGAACTCAGTGTCAGTACGCTGTTACTGTTTATTGACTTTGAATCTCGCACATGCCGCACAGACACAGCGGTCAGCAGTGAGCGATCCAGCTGACGGATTATGAACTCAGTTTTTGAAGATTAGCTCTAATTTACATTGTTGGACTGGTTCAAAATTGGGAAAGGAGTACGTCGAGGCTATATATTGTCACCCTGTGTATTTCTATGCAGAATACATCACAAGAAATGCCAGCCTGGATGAAGCACAAGCTGGAATCAAGATTGTCGGGAGAAATATCAGTAACCTCAGATATGCTGAGGACACCACCCGTATGGCAGAAAGCGAAGAGGAACTACAGAGCCTCTTGATGAAAATGGAAGAATGAAAGTGAAAAAGCTGGCTTAAAACAACATTCGAAAAAATGAAGATTATGGCATCTGGTCCCAAGACTTCATGCCAAATAGTTGGGGAAAAATGAAACAGTGAGAGACTTTATTTTCTTGGGCTCCAAAATCACTGTGGGTGGTAACTACAGCCACGAAATTAAAAGACGCTTGCTCCTTGGAAGAAAAGCTATGACAAACATAGCATATTAAAAAGCAGAGACATTACTTTGCCAACAAAGGTCCATATAGTCAAAGCTATGATTTTTCCAGTATTCATGTGTGGATGTAAGAGTTAGACCATAAAGAAAGCTGAGCACTGAAGAATTGATGCTTTTGATTTGTGGTGTTGGAGAAGACTCTTGAGAGTCCCTTGGACTCTAAGGAGATCAAATCAGTTAATTCCAAAGGAAATCAATCCTGAATATTCAGTGGAAGGACTGAAGCTGAAAGTCCAATGTTTTTTCCACCTGATGTGAAGAACTGACTCATTTGAAAAAACCCTGATGCTGGAAAGATTGAAGGCAGGAGAAGGGGACAACAGACGAGGAGATGGTTGGATGACATCACCAGTTCAATGAACATGAGTTTGAGCAAGATTTAGGAATTGATGAAGGACAGGGAAGCCTGGCATGCTGCATCCATGGGGTCTGAAAGATTTGGACTTGACTGAGCATCTGGCCGCCTCATGCGAAGCGTTGACTCATTGGAAAAGACTCTGATGCTGGGAGGGATTGGGGGCAGGATGAGAAGGGGACGACAAAGGATGAGATGGCAGGATGGCATCACTAACTTGATGGACGTGAGTCTGAGTGAACTCCGGGAGTTGGTGATGAACAGGGAGGCCTGGCATGCTGCGATTCATGGGGTCACAAAGAGTCGGACACGACTGAGCGACTGAACTGAACTGAACTGAGCATCTGAACAATAGCAGTGTTGTCCTGGGCAAAGCTATTGTCATTGGTATTTCCACTGTTCTGGGGTTCCATTCACCCCCTTTGACACGAACAAGACTAGTTCATCTAGCACTATAAGTTACCTATATTACTCAAGGCCTTCTACAACAGCCAGGAGAGTAAGGTGTGTATTGGTTAAGAGCATATACTTTTCAGCTGAACTTAGCTGTGTTCAGTGTTCAAATCTGAACTCTGTTCAAATCCTGGCTAAGTGATTTTGTATGACGTTTAGTAACACAGTTAATGCATGCATGCCTTGGTATCTCAGTTGGAATAAAAGGAATAACTGTATCTCATAGGGCTGAAATGTGGGTTAAATGGGATGAAATATGTGGAGCATTTAGCACAGTACCTGGTACATAGTAAATACCCAAAAAATGGTAACAATCTTCATTACAACAGGTTCTAAGCAGACCAATGCCTCTAACAAAGTTTTAATTTTTGTACAGTCCCTTAACTTTCATTCTAGCCTAAGTTTTATGCTACTTTTCCCCAAATTCTGTTCTCTATTGACAAGAAAAAAAAATTGCCTGATGATCAGAAAGAAGGTCCAACTGTTTTGGTAGGCAATTTAGCAGCTGGAATCAAAATACTTAAAAATGTACATAACTTTGGATTCAGCAAGTTCATTGCTAGGAAATAAGCATGGGGGTTGATTAAGATTTTCTGTAGGAACACTTGTTTAAACATAATAGTGAACCTTTAGAAAACAACTAACTGTCCAACAATACATGCTACTTCAAATAAAAATGAAACACACAATGGCATAATTAAAATGATATAAAGAAGAATTATAAAGTAACATGGAAAGGTGATCGATAAATAAACAGCAAAATGGGACAGCCGTGATTCCAATTTTTTAAATAAAATGCTAGGATGCGCACAAACATATTGAGCACGGAACAGGATTTATGTGGTTAAACGATTTTTGGAAGTTCTGTATAAAATGAGCATGTATTAATATTTGGGTTTCCCTGGTGTCTCAGTGATAAAGAATCTGCCTGCAATGCAGGGGTTGCAAGAGAAGCAGGTTCGATCCCTGGCTGGGAAGATCCCCTGGAGGAGGGCACGGCAACCCACGCCAGTATCCTTGCCTGGAGAATCCCATGGACAGAGGAGCCTGGAGGGCTATGGTTCACAGGGTCGCAAGGAGTCGGACATGAGAGAAGCGACTTAGCACACACACACAGTGAATTTTTAAACTTGCAAGTTCTCCAGAAAGTCCTTGCCAAGCGTGAACCTAGCAGAGGTGTTATCAGGCCACTGAAAAAGAAAGATACTGTTTTGCTGCCCAAACTGTATCACCCCAAATCTTCAGCAGCAGTTCCCAATCTAGCTCATTACTGGATGAATCCCTTCATCACCTAAAGTTAGATGAATCCTATCTGTATAAAATAGATATTCTTGGCAAACTTAACAAATGTTTTCAGTTCAGTTCAGTTCAGTCGCATAGTTATGCCCGACTCTTTGCGACCCCATGGACTGAAGCACGCCAGGCTTCCCTGTCCACTCATGAAAAAACTTTCTGTATATCTTTAACTTCACACATTTATTCTAACCACTATCTTAAACTCATTTGTATTTAAATACTCCTGTTAGATTATTTAATCTAAGTTTAATGTTACCATACAGGGAACTTTTTGAGAAATGTAATGCAGCCGAGTTATAAAGCATATGAATGACCGTAAAAGCTGCCCACCGTGGAGGATTTCACAGAACATCAAACACTGTCTTCCGTCTCACCTTACCTTTTCACTGCGGTATCTCTAATTGTGGCAAAGTTCCATGGGGGAAGAGAAGGATTAAGGCTTTGAAGGTCATCACCACTTTAAAATGTCAGTATCTCGTGTACACACACGCACGCACCATAAATAAGTGCATGAATATTCAACCAAGTTTAAAATTCTTCACAGTAAGAACTTCCTTAGTGTTTCATTTGACATTAACTTTGTTTCAAAATACTTCTGAAATTGTTTCGTTTCTTAGCTTTGTTTTCTTTCACTAGTCCTACTTGGTTAATGTGGTAAATGTTTGCTCAGTTACCCGTGGCACAAACCCATCACAAGGCAGCCTAAATAATAAAGGAATAGCGAGTGCAGAACCACAATTTTTGAAGGCAGATCTCTTAGGGCTCTGAAGGCTCTATTTTGAAGTTTGGATTTTTTTTTTCTAAGTGTGCTATGAATCCATTGCAGACTGTGGGGTTAAATTAGATCATGTGTTCAAGGCATCTGTCTTGCCTCATGCCTAAAACGCCAAAAGTCTATGGTCTTAATTACACGCTTAATACTCGATATAAAGAGATTTACATATTAATCTGACTCCAGTCTGGCCAAAAGATAATTACTGCAGGTCATCTGAGACCAAGAACCTCCTGACCCAAGAGAAAGTCCTGGGTGGCCTCTGAGCCACAGGACACAGAGCTGGAATGACCGGTTGCTTTCCTAACAGCAGTAAGACGTGGGGTAGTCATTTATCTGAAGAATCAGAGGTTGAGTTCAGGAAACCTGTCTGTTTACGAAAGGTTTTTTTCCCAATCCTAGTACAAGCTAAAGTAAATTCCATAATATGAACGTCTGCTCCCTCAACATGAACAGCTCCACAGGATCAAATAAAAAGTGTTCTCTCTACTTAATTTTTTTTTTTTTAAACACAGAGTGCCTTGGGAATAGACCGGTGTTACTGCTACTGCAAAGTTAAATTGCATTCCCATTTAACAAAAATGTGCCTTATTAAAAAGCAAAAGAATGGCTATTTAGAGTTATGCCAGCTACTGATGAAAAAGAAATTGTGAGCCCAGGGCAATCTGAGCCTGCTGTGCACCAAGTCTCCTCAGAAGCAAACTCCTCTGAAAGAGCCCCAAGCCTTCTGGACTGGTGATGCTCTGCACGTGAGCCACCAAGCCAGGGGCTGGAGTGGGCACGGTGGTAGAATATGCCACGTGGGTAGTAGACACAGCCCCGTGTTCCCTCCAAAGCCAAACCTGTGAAACTCAGAAAGAAAAGGCAGCTCTGCATTGCAGTACTTAAAGTATACATACAGCATTTTAATATACAAGTTATAAGGAATTTGACCAGCATATAACCTGACGGCATTTCTCTCTAGAGGTTACAGAAGAGTGTGGCCTCAGGAACAATCTGACAGCTAACACCTAGCCCTTTATATAATATATGAACCAGGCTTCTGGATTACCGGTAGTTAGCAATGTCTAAATACAATTGATTCCTGTTACTCTAAAGAATAAGCTCCAGTGTTAGAGAAATGTAAGCATTAAAGCTATCCAAAGACAAGCATAATGTAACATACAGATGAGAAGGTAATATAGATACTATATTTGTAAGTATGGCGTTCATCATATTTTGTTAAGTCTAAAACACAGGTTTAAGATTAGCCCATATTTTATAATACCATTTTTAGAAAGTATATTTCATATAATTGGAATAAAGGCAACTCTGCCAGGATACACATTAAACTGTTAACTGCTCTTTTCTGTTAGAAATGGCATATCTTAGTTTCTTCTTTTTTTTTTCTATTATGTGTGATTTTTGCAATGATATGTGTACAGATTTATATGATATAGATAAAACTACAAACTTTCCCTAACAGGATAAAGACTAGCCTGAACCATCCAAGAATTTTGGAAACTGAAATTCCCAGAACAAAGAGATTCACAATAGATTGAAATGCCTAGTTGCAGCATGAAAACATCTTCAGAACCCATTTAAGGCCACGCTGAATGCAGACACCTTTGTTTCTTATTCCTGTGCTGAGCCCAGCGCTGAACTGGAGAGGGCTTGCTGCGGGGAGAGGAGCGTGCTGGACAGCATGCTCTTCTGACCATCTTTCGGGAAATGCTAGTCACTGACAATGCTGGAAACACGTGGCGTCTAAGCCCAGGCGAGAGATCTGGATCAAGGCCAGCACGTCCTTCTTCCCCTGATATCCAGGGAACGCTAAATTAATGCTTGCTGAATGACTGGCTATTTAACCAAGATGTAATTGGAGAAACCTTAGACATTGCAACAGATGTACCTCTCCGGCAGGATGCCTTAGAGAGCTCCGTGATTTCACAGGCACCTGCTCACGCATGGCGCAGTCGCGCGCTCTGCACCTCGGCCCGGCTCCGCTCCGAGTGGCTCGAGTCAGTCTGGCATCGGTGAGACACTGTAGTTACGGCGCATCGTTTAGAACCCCACCTCTGAGTATTGCTTACCCACACAAGCTGTGTTAATCCAAAATTCTTGTGCACAGTGTTCGAACACACTCATTTCTTCCCAAAACAGATTTCCGTTGCAGTAGAGTGAGAAGCCCCCTTTCAAGATTTCCAGAAAGATACTGCAAATGTACAGTCGTATTATGGCTTTACGATATACCTCTTAGAAAACCAACTTTGCTATTTTTTACTTATATAAATTTCTTGCCCTATAAATATAAAAAATACAAATTAATTAAAAAAATAAAGCAACATAGAAATGTATAAAGAGTGAAATGTCCCCTCGTTTACCCAGGACTCCCAGGACCCTGTAAAGTGCCTTTGTGTGAATTTAAAATAGGCACCCTTATCTCAAGATAAGAAGCAAACATTTACATTAATGCTTTTTCATACACCTTGAACAGCACAGGTGTTTATGTGATGCCGTGTGGGGTTTGGACAAGAGTGTCCGCGCCGACATCCGTGTTGGTAAGGACGTGTGTGTCTGCTATCCCGAGCATGTGAACACTCACACCAGGCTGGCTCTCCTCCACAACTCCAGCACTTGGGCAAAACACCCAGAATCTCCACGCGCTGCGTCCTCCATGGATGCCTGTCCACTCTCCTCTGGGTTAAACTCGTGTGCAGTCTCGCTGATGGCTGCACAGATACAGCCCCCTCACAACCTGAACAAGTTCACGCATTCACACAGGACGGATCCAGTCTTCTTGGTCTCCCCCCCAATCCCGTTCACCAGAGATAACAGCACTCTACATGTGGCGAAAGTCATTTTTAATTTGGAAATTAATGAGAGAACCCGTTAGAGACTCTCTTTTGTATATGTAAAGTTCCTCTGGGCCTACCTTAAGGGAGAATGTATTCTCTACTACCATCTCTTTGGAAGTTTAGATGCCACAGTACAGTTTCAAGTGGCAGATGTTAATACAGCTTGTACTTTCCCAACTTACACTTGAAAGCACTCTTGCAAACTCAAGGGAAACTTTTCCATTCTATATTCAAATGGCAATAGGGAGATTTTGTAATACATGTCTGTATCAAATTTGGTGTGAAACTGTGTTTTATGGAACTTGTGAAAACTCACATTTGAGGCATCTTTCTAAATAGGACCATGCGGAGCACATTTTATACCCACCAGGTTCTTAGACTTGATCTCTCTAAATAACAGCATATGGATTTCAGATCAAATTAAATAAAATGCTTAGGGTCTTCTCTTCATGCATTCTAAGATACTGTTTTCAATAGGAGTACAAGAGCTTAACACTGCATTTCTATATGAATAAAACAATCTCGGTATGAATAAAACAGATAATAAATGTTTTGCTTTAACACTCTTTCCACTAAAACATCAGAACTAGTTTCAGATACATTTGACATATGTAAAGAATTACAGTGATACATTCTTTAAAATGTAGCTCTCTATGTACTGAGTATGAAATCCAAGAATTTTTTTTTATTTCTCTTTTGTTTTCTTGAAATAACCTAGCTATCATCATCATAAAAAGTCTTTGTTAAAACTCTGCAGAAATATAATAAACAGAAACCCTTGCAATTAGTTTTAAAGAAAGAAAAAAAAACTGGGTTTTTTTTCTAGTCACTTGTTCGCACCAGGATTGATCTTAGATCAAGTTCTGAAGGAGTCCTTTCTCGCCCACGGCCTCCTCACTAACTCCCCACATCATCCTTTCCATGGTTTTCCTTCTCCCCCTCCTGTTCCCTGAACCCTTCGGCTCACCCTGCTTTGCTCAGACATTGCTCCCTCTTATTTCTTGAAGCTCTCATTTCCACCAGCTAATCGGATAAACTAATGTAGATTGAGACAACCCTAATGAGCCAAAATATATTACTGTTCCAGCAACATTTGATTATATTTTTCAGTGGCCAGAAATGGTTATCACCCCCCACCCCCCAAAAAAAGAGTAATGGCTGGAATTTGGAGTCTTCCAAAAGTCTATGAAGAGAGTGACGTAAGGTGAGGACTCTCCAGTTTACACCATGCAGATACACACACAATTCACACCATCCCTCACGGCTGTATCTATATCTTCCAGCTCAGTAAAGGCACTGCTACTTAAGAAACACAATCGGTAACTGATCTCCAGACCAACAGCAAGACTGGGGACTCGGAGGCACCGGAAACAGGTCTGGCAGACACGACTAGGGAAAGAAGGCTCGTTTCCGCACGTGGGCCTGCTGCCCCAATTTTGGCTAGTAACCGAAATAGATTGGACTCTTTTTCTAACTCCAATGCTAAATTCATAGAAATTTGGCAAATCCAGTCTGAGTGCTGAAGAAGCAATTTACTAAACCATGCTCCAGCAGCCTGGAACCACGGATGTTTCTCCCAAAGCCCCAAATTTGCATCTTGGTATTTCTTGACTCAGCATTTCTTGTTAAATAGAGGTGATGGAAATGCCAGTTTCTCTTGGAATCCTAATACCAGTATTTCCTATTTAGTTTCAATTATTGTTTGAGTGAATTTTCAATTCATTTCAAAATTTGACTACCAAATCTTAGAATTTAGTAATGGCAGCGGTACATAAGGTTGAAACTGGAAAAGTCAAATGTCAGGCTCTGTATATCCACATTCTTAGTAAAAGTCTTATTCTTTATTTACTTACACATTTATAACTAAAACTTAAATTATGACCCCTGTATTATCCAATCAGTGCATGGAGTAGGATTCAAGGGAGCAAAATCCAGCTATTAAATAAGTTAAAAGGAAATCCAATATTTATTTCAGGTTTTAAAAGAACATTAAGGGGGATCCAGTTTTTACCTTATGGAAACACTTTGTCGGATATCTTTTTCTGGGACCCGTTCCTTTGTCTTGGAAGCGTCGCCTTACAAACCCCGGAATTCTCACACACCTGGTCTTCTGCTGTCTTGCAAGTCCCCTCTCCTTGCTCTCCATTGGAACATTTCCTCCCCGGATTAGTGCCCCCATCTCTACTCTGGTTTCCCCTTCCCCTGATTGTGCAGAAAAAAATATTCAGAAACAAGGGTGGCAGAGGGTGGATATACTCAGAGGCTAAAAAACGATTGTTGTTATTGTCCAGTCACTAAGTTGAGTCCGACTCTTTGCGACCCCATGGACTGCAGCATGCCAGGCCTCCCCATCCATCATCAGCTCCCGGGGCTTGCTCAAACTCATGTCCATCCAGTCGGTGATGCCATCCAACCATCTCATCATCTGTCATCCCCTTCTCCTCCTGCCTTCAGTCTTTCCCAGCATCAGGGTCTTTTCCAATGAGTCAGTTCTTCACATCAGGTGGCCAAAGTATTGGAGATTCAGCTTCAGCATCAGTCCTTCCAATGAATATTCAGGGTTGATCTCCTTTAGGATGGACTGGTTTGGGATACATATATCCTTTCTTTTATTCTTAAAATGCATAAACTCAGTGCAGTCAAAGAAACAAAGTCTCTAAGGGCAGAAATTTGGGTCAATCTCTGTCTTTACACTTACTCATTGTACCTCAGCCATTTGCTCCTAAATAAGTCATCACGGTTGTATTACTATTTCCACTTACCCAGCACTTTTCACCCTACCAAGTCCTCTCTCGTCTCTGATTCAGTAACACTGCAAATAGCAAAAGCAGACCTTGTCGCCTGTGAAAGAGCAGACAACACCTGCACAGAGAGGTCCTACGACATTGAAGCAGACACAGACATGGAATCCGTACCCTGCCCAACGGGATTGCCCCTCTCCACTTGCCTCTTATCCGGAAGTTCCTTCTGTTATGTTTCCTGCAAGATTAATCATACCCCGCTCATCGTCCAGAAGAGATGGTGAAAGGAGCAGAGAGATACCCAAGGCCATCCTGATCGAAAATGTTAACTTTTCTTGCTAGAAAGAGACAAAGACTTCTCAATGCCATTGACATAAATCGTACATGTAAATAAATAAGCAAAATGTGAGAATGTCTTTAATCGGAAGAGCCAAACTGTGCATGGCATACCAAAGAGGACCATCAGTTCCACAACAAAGCAAAAAGAGAAAGAAGGACTAGAGGAGAGGAGAGTGTTGGACTAAGCCACTGGCGGCTCGTGGTTTTCCACCGATCCGTAATGGAAAAAGCACAGACATCATCAGAACTTGAGTCTATTGATTTGAAACAAGCAACTGTAGAGGTAACTAGCACCACTCTGTTTTTATTCTACAGTGTGAGTTCAGCCTTGCTATTTAGTGCTTCTCTTATCATCATGAAGCCCTGAACCAATGAATCTTTTAAGTTTTGCTTACGGTACGATATCTAAACCAGATGGACCCCTCTTTATTAACCATTCATTTATTTACCATGGACAAGCCAAAAAAGGATCACCTTTTACAGAATACTGCTTTCACGGTCTTTATTCCTGTTTGAGTTTGCTGCACACGGCAGAGTCAGGACTCCAAAGGGAATTTATTCAACAAACACTTAATGAAAGTGCCAGGCCCTATGCTCTGTACCAGGGATACAGACATGACTCCTTGCAGGGCTTACTGATTTTAGAGATAGACCTGTATGCAGATAACACATGGTGCAAATTCTAAATGCTGTTACTGAACTGTAAAAGGCGAAGCCATGGAGTGGACAGAGTGGGCAGTGACAGAGTGTGGTGGGAAGTTATTATAAAAGTCTGAATAAAGAAACAGCATCACCCTGCTTTCTTTTATCCACAGCACTTAGCATCAGATTAAATTATTTTGTTTGTTTTTAAGGATAATTTGTCATCAGTTTCTCAGCCCTAGACTTTAAGGTCCACAAGTCAGAAATGTTTCCCCTCTGCATGTGTCCCGAGTGTCTAAAACAATGTCTAACACATATTAGGAGCTTGCTATATGTTGAACTGTGTCACACCATATATATATATATATATAAATAAATATATGCATTTTTTCCAGCCCCCAGTACCTCAGCATCTGCTCTTATTTGAGAAAGGATCTTTACAGAGCTAATCAAGTTAAAGTGATGTCATTAGAGCAAACCTAATGATAATTTGATGACCTAATCTAATATGACGGGTGCCCTTATAAAGAATGGACGTTTGGACACAGAGGAAAGATGATCTGAAGAGACACAAGGAGAATACAGCCATCACGGGCCTCAGGAGGAGCCAAGTCCACGGACACCCGGATTTCAGAGCTCTAGGCTCCAGAACCATCAGAGGGTGAATTTCTGTCGCTTAAACCACCCTGCTGTGTGTGGTACCTCGCGACAGCAGCCCTCCCAAACTAACACAGACCTCAAGGTGTGTCTGTGCAAGGAAGAGAAGAATGAGATCAGCTGTATCAGAGGAAACAGAGGAAATGGTAGAGACAAGAAAATAGTTCTGACCAGACTTCATCATGAATTGGGTCTGGGAAGGAGGGAGGGTGAGGAATCATAGCCAATTTAATGCTAATTACTATAGGAAAGATTAAGAATACAGAAGAGAAATAAGTTTCGATTGTACATGGGCACATTTGTGTATGTGCATAGGAGGCAGGGCTTCCCAGGTGGTACAAGTGGCAAAGAATCCGCCTGTGGATTCAGGAGACGTAGGAGGTGAGGGTTAGATCCCTGAGTCCAGGGAGGACTCATCCCTACCACGCTGATTATACCCAACTCGTCGTCAAGAAGAGGAGAAGGAGGAGGCCATGGCAGTTCAGTTCAGTTCCGTTCAGTCACTCAGTCGTATCCAACTCTTTGCGACCCCATGAACCGCAGCACGCCAGGCCTCCCTGTCCATCACCACCTCCCAGAGTTCACTCAGACTCACACCCATCGTGTCCGTGATGCCATCCAGCCATCTCATCCTGGGTCGTCCCCTTTTCCTCCTGCCCCCAATCCCTCCCAGCATCAGAGTCTTTTCCAGTGAGTCAACTCTTCGCGTCAGGTGTCCAAAGTACTGGAGTTTCAGCTTCAACATCATTCCTTCCAAAGAAATCCCAGGGCTGATCTCCTTCAGAATGGACTGGTTGGATCTCCTTGCAGTCCAAGGGACTCTCAAGAGTCTTCTCCAACACCACAGTTCAAAAGCATCAAACCTTCCGTACTCAGCCTTCTTCACAGTCCAACTCTCCCATCCATACATGACCACAGGAAAAACCACAGCCTTGACTAGACGGACCTTAGTCCACAAAGTAATGTCTCTGCTTTTGAATATGCTATCTAGGTTGGTCATAACTTTTCTTCCAAGGAGTAAGCGTCTTTTAATTTCATGGCTGCAGTCACCATCTGCAGTGATTTTGGAGCCCCCAAAAATAAAGTCTAACACTGTTTCTACCGTTTCCCCATCTATTTCCCATGAAGTGATGGGACCGGATGCCATGATCTTTGTTTTCTGAATGTTGAGCTTTAAGCCAACTTTTCTGCTCTCCTCTTTCACTTTCATCAAGAGGCTTTTTAGCTGCTCTTCACTTTATGCCATAAACCCACTCAGTATTCTTGCCTGGAGAATCCCAGGACAGAGGAGCCTGGTGGGCCATGGTCCATAGGATCACAAAGAATCGGACAGGACTGAAGCGATTCAGTCCGCAGGCAGGCACGTCGGAAGGCAGCGAGGTTCAGTGCAGGAGAGTTCAGTTATAGGTAAGCATCTGCCATACCCATGTGAGCATTGCCAGCAAACAATGGGGAATATGAGTCTGGAACTAGGAGAATCGGAAATGCATGTATGGGAGTCCTTCAGAACTGTAAATGTTTCTCGATGTCATAAGTGCCAATGAGGGCTACTAAGAAGAACATACCAGTTGTGGGCAGAAATTGATCACAGGTGAATCTTTCTAAGGAAAAATAAATCTCACTTACGTATAATGAATAGGGATAAGATTAATCAAACAACACAAAGAATGGAGGGAAAATGGGAGAAAATGATTCTGTAAGACTCAAGTGAAGTGTGATTTTCAAGAAATTAGGTCTGTCAATTGTATCAAACCCCGAAGCTGAGTTATAAAGGACTGGGAGTGATAATACCCTTTTATGTTGGACAGTGTGTGGAGTGTTAGAGTTGAAAGCTAGCATAGGGATGACTGAGAAGTGAAAGGCTTTGTAAAAAAGAAACCACATTTCTAATATAATGTTACGAGGGTTCTGAATGCTTTCACTGATGATGCCCAAGACCAATGCAACAAAGAATCTAAAACATTTAAGCAACTCTTAGTTACTTCAGGGTCCAGTCTGGGGGATCCCCCAGAATTTATGCTACGTGGGAAGCACCCCCACCCGCAGAATTTATGAACAATTTCAAAATGCTTGGACCACATTTGCTCAAGAAAATGCTTCATCAATTTTAATTCAATGCTGGAAAATGGTTTTTGTTAATGGAATTGGAAATTCAATTGTCAGCAATATATGTATTTTGCTAATTTTTGAATAGGAATTTTATTTCTTATGATGCAGAATCTGATTTATCAACAAAGTCTTACAGCATGAGGTCTTTGAGCAGGACATTAGAAAGATAGAATTTAAAAGATCCTTGATTAAAAAGAGCTTGCAGTACTTTTGGCTGACTTTATAACAAATTATTTATTTCTAATAGCTTCCAATAATGGTATTAGACAGCATGCTCCATGAAGGCAGAAATTTCATCTGCTTAGCACATGTTATATTCCCATAATAACTTGACACAGAGCCACGTTCAAAATGGGTACAAAATAACTATATAGTTAATATTTATAGTGCTTAACTCTGATACAGTGTTAATTTGTATGTGTCTTCTCCTTGGGCCAAACTATATCTAAATTCTTTTGTTTTGGAAAGAGTAAGACAAAAAGCTTCACATGTACTATAGTAAAATTAATGTGTGTCCAGACTTATCTACGAAAACATCAGAAAGCATAAATGAGTATTTGCAGAAATGTTATTGGCATTACATTCCAGATAAAGTGTGCTAAAGCAGAGCAATGTGAATCTAATTCAATTTTTAAACTTCAAGTTTCAATAAACAACATTAAATGTTACTGCAACAGTATCATTCTCAGCACAGTATGACTTCTTACAGCATTGCAGAGAAAGATAACCAAATTTGGGGGCAGAGTAGGTTTGTTCTCAGAGTAGCCTCATAAAACTCACTTCTCTCAACACACTTAAGGTGGAGTTGGTTATTTCAACTACCAGGTTTCTTTCCTTCACTTCCAAACTTAGTAGAAAAACTTTAACTCCCAACACCTTTGATCAGTAGGTATCATTTTTACAAAGAGAGAATCTTATGAATATGAAACAAAATTTATAGAGATATTTGAATTTGCGAAAATGTTCAAATTTCATTCTGTATACCTCTGAAGCATCTTCAAAAGTATAGGCTAGGAAAACAGTTCATTTTCACTCATAGTTAAGGGCCTGGATAAAAACTTTGGATAAGGGCACAAAAACATCTCTGTTTTCTTTACATTAGTTCAGTCCCTCATTGTATGCAGGCAGAAATGCACGAGGGTAGTGAGAATTATTTATGAGAAATGATGTGTTAAAATTTAAAGCTCAACTAGGTCTTGGAAATCGTCAAACTCTTATTAATGCTTTATTTTAAATAAACTAATAGGACTACTCCCATTTAAATAAATGCAATGCAAAACTCTTATCTATTCAGTATGGAAAAGTATGTAGAGAAATATACTACAGATTAGGTTAGCTTATTTACCCCTTTATTAAACTTACTTTAAAGTGAGAAGTATCAGTAATTCTCCTGTGTGCACACCTTCAGACTCATTCAAGCCGTCTTTTCTGTGGCATAAACTAGTATTACAGCATTTTCATGAATGGATGCATTAATAATAATGTGGCCATTTATATTCAGACTCCAGCAAACCTCACCTTGAGGGACCCTTTGTCTCATTGACTTGATTCATTATGAGTCTAACTAACAGGATTCCGGTTTCTCAGTATCAGTGTCCTATTTAGTTTTAATTTGTAACATCGTAACCTTTGCTTAACCTCTCATTCAGAGAAGTCTTACAGTTCCTTTCCTAGACTGAAAAATTGCATAAATATTTAAATGTTAATTCAGAGAGAGTAAGAGTTATGTCAAAAACGTCCCTTAGAGCCAAAATTTCTGTGGATCTCAAATACTACCATTATATGACCTAAAAAATTCAAAAAAAGTATCAATTTTTCCCCTCTGGCTTAAATATTGCTTGTTCATGAAAGATGCTTTAAAATACCTGGAGGGTCAGAGGTCATTCTCCCCATAGTCTTTTTTATTTTAAAGACAAATGGGAACTTGTCAAACAGCTCAGAAATTTCTGCAAATAATTATGGAAATGCCAGTCAAGAAAGCTGCATTTCCTTACTTCTAAAAATGTGGCCTTGATAAGTCAAAAAACTTCTCAACCTGCTTATCTTGTACATTACGCCCACAAAATCCCTGAACTAATCATAGCTTATGAAACCATGTTGTCAAAATAAAAAAAAAATTATACAGGTATATAAACTTGAGATTAGATTAATTTCAGCAGTCATTCAAAGTAGTCATTTAAATGGAGAATTTAAGATAAATGCTTCCATTATTAGATAGATAGCTTATTTTAGAAGAGTAGTGTGAGTTTCTTGACAAGCCAAAAGATCAAATTTAAAAGTACTACATATATGTGAGAGCTTTAGATTTGGCAAGATTGTACACTCAAAAATAAACTGACACTCCCCCTGAAAATGTATTCCAATAAAAATTGTATTAAACTCATCAATTTTCATCTTTTATTCTAACATTTCCCAGAGTAAAAACCCTTTTGATTCAAAATATGGAGAGTTAATTATTGCTCTTCCTTCCGTTTTGAAAGGTTACTTCTCTTTGTGTTTCCTTCAGGGTCCTGGATTCTTGCTGAGCTCCTTAGGACTGGCAGACTTGAGGATTTTGGTTTCTATACTGTATAGCTCACTCTGTAATCCACATTGGTTGGCGTTCAGAGTGCCACACTGCTGTGTCACTTAGAGAAAAACTGAATGAAAAATAACATCAGTTCCCAAACAAAGTAAAGCATTATGACGGCAAACAACACAAATTCAGCCTAAACTAGGCAGCATAAACCTTACACACAGGCCAAACCGCTGTCTTCCCAAATGTTGGTGGTGATTGACACCTCTTATGAGAAAGCCTCTCCCCTTACAACTGAGAGGAGAAAAATAAGTTCAAAGACCATGTGCTCCAGAAAATTTCTTAGTCCTAGAAGCAGGACTGATTAGAGAATAATAAGGTAGTATCGTAATTGTACAGGATGGTTGCAAAGAATCATGAAAGTTCCCTGTGGATTTCATCAAGTGGGACTCCAAGGTTTAAAGGGAAGTTAGCCCAGAGTGGCTGATTAATACTCTTTCAATCAGATGGCTTTAAAAATGAAATTAAACAATAGTTAGTGCAACATAGTCATCTAAAGTAGCAGTGGCAGTTAGAGAGCAGGTCCGAGGCAAAGACGAATGCTGTATCATTAATGTACTGTTGTCTATGGACTCAGTACAGGGCCCATTATAAATGAAGGGCTAGAGAGTCAGACACACTCAAGAACACACAGCTATTAATTGCCAAATGATACACAGAACAGTTCTTTTGACAGTAAGTCCATCTTTATTGACAATTGACCACTTATACTCATTGAGTTTCATGAATTCAGAAACTTTCAAAAAATATTTTGGAGGCCACTATACGATTGCTAAAGTTTTATTTTGCAAAACACATCAAAACAAAAACAAACCCACATTAACAATAATCATCAGTTCACAAAAGAAGGGGCATTTTATTCTTTAAACTGGAAAAAAAAATGTTGAGAAAATTCATTATTTCCTTTTATTTTTTTTTTCATTTCACCATACATGGGTGAAAAATTTATATCAAAATGGTAGAGACCCCTGTTTAGAAACCCTGATTTCTGACATAGCTGCATCTTAGTATCAGCCCAGGATATGTACTAGAATTTTATTATAGTTGAATCACCTGGAAGTAAATTTTTGAACATTTTACAGAAGATGTAGCATATGTCTTTGATCCTAAGGCACATTTAGCATTTTAATTTTTTTAAATTGGAATGGAACTAAAATGTTCAATAAACATATCTAATATCATCATGTCCTTTTTTCTTCACAAAAGCAGTATATAATTCATCGATGCATATTATAGTCATTGATAGCACAGTCTTGCATCCAGTACTATATGTTTTGAATGAGCTGATATACATTCAGGTAAAGAATGCAAACTTTACTAGACAACCCCCAATCCCCAATATCCAAGGACAGGAAAAATATGGGCACTCAAGTGAAATGAAGAGACAGATCTCTATGCCCTCAAGATAGCTTCACAGGATTCTAATTTCATAAGCAACATCCTCTAAGAAATTGAATGCTAACAAGAAGTAGTTGAAGTTGAGGTTTAATTTCTTTATTTTTGCCTATAAGTAACTTTTATCTAGGGGATCAGGACATGTGCTCTAGCTAATCAAATATTCTGGTTAATAGATAATTTCTCTACTTAGCTCTATGTATATATGATTGATTATGAAAAATTCAGTTCAGTTCAATTCAGTCGCTCAGTCATGTCCCATTGTTTGTGACCCCATGGACTGCAGCTAGCCAGGCCTTCCTGCCCTTTACCATCTCCTGAAGCTTGCTCAAACTCATGTCCATCAGTTCAGTGATGCCATCCAACCATCTCATCCTCTGTCATCCCCTTCTCCACCTGCCTTCAATGTTTCCCAGCATCAGGATCTTTTGAAATGAGTCAGCTCTTCGCATCAGGTGGCCAAAGCAATGGAGTTTCAGCTTCAGCATCAGTCCTTCCAGTGAATATTCAGGACTGATTTCCTGGAGGATGGTTGGTTTTCCTTGCAGTCCAAGGGACTCTCAGGGGTCTTCTCCAACCACAATTCAAAAGCATCAGTTCTTCAGTGCTCATCTTTCTTTATAGTCCAACTCTCACATCCATACATGACTACTAGAAAAACCATAGCTTTGACTATATGGACCTTTGTAGGCAAAGTAATGTCTCTGCTTTTAAAATGTTGTCCAGGTTTGTCATAGCTTTTCTTCTTTTAAAAAGTGTCTCTTTAAAAGGAGAAAGTGTCTTTCCTTGTCACGGCTGCAGTCACCATCTGCAGCGATTTTGGAGCCCAAGGAAATAAAGTCTGTCACTGTTTCCATCGTTTCTCCATCTATTTTCCATGAAGTGATGGGACCAGATGCCATGAACTTCATTTTTTGAATGTTGAGTTTTAAGCCAGCTTTTTCATTCTCCTCTTTCACTTTCATCAAGAGGCTCTTTAGTTCCTCTTCAATTTATGCCATAAAGATGGTGTCATCTCCATATCTGAGGTTACTGATATTTCTCCTGTCAATCTTGATTCCAGCTTGTGCTTCATCCAGCCTGGCATTTCACATGATGTTTTCTGCCTATAAGTTAAATAAGCAGGATGACAATATACAGCCTTGCAGTACTCCTTTCCCAATTTGGAACCAGTCCATAGTTCCATGTCTGATTCTAACTGTTGCTTCATGATCTGCACACAGATTTCTCAGGAGGCAGGTCAGGTGGTCTGGTAGGCCCATCTATTTAAGAATTGTCCACAGTTTGTTGTGAGCCACACTGTAAAAGGCTTTGATGTAGTCAATACAGCAGACATAGATTTTTTTTTCTGGAATTCTCTTGCTTTTTCGATGATCCAGCGGATGTTGGCAATTAGATCTCTGGTTCTTCTGCCTTTGCTAAATCAGCCTGAGCATCTGGAAGTTGGCACTTCATGTACTGTTGAAGCCTCTCTTGGAGGATTTTGAGCATTACTTTGCGAGCGTGTGAGATGAGTGCAATTGTGCTGCAGGTTGAGCATTCCTTGGCATTGCCTTTCTTTGGGATTGGAATGAACACTAAGCTTTTCCAGTCCTGTGGCCACTGCTGAGTTTTTCAAATTTGCTGGCATATTTGAGTGCAGCTCTCTAACAGCATCATCTTTTAGGATTTAAAATAGTTCAGCTGGAATTCCATCACCTCCACTAGCTTTGTTTGTAGTGATGCTTCCTAAAGCCCACTTGACTTCACAACCCAGGATGTCTGGCTCTAGGTGAGTGATTACACCACCATCGTGGTCATCTGGGTCATTAAGATCTTTTCTGTACAGTTCTTCTGTGTATTCTTACCACCTCTTCTTCATATCTTCTGCTTCTGTTAGGTCCATACCATTTCTGTCCTTTATTAAGCCCATCTTTGCATGAGATATTCCCTTGGTATCTCTAATTTTCTTAGGAAAATCTCTAGTCTTTCCCATTCTATTGTTTCCCTCTATTTCTTGGCATTGATATGAAAAATTAAACCACAATAAAATATACTTAGCACAGAAATTATGCTGAAGGAAATTATTATCTTTGATGACTCAAAGTGTACTTTAAAGTCTCATGTTTACATTATGAAAAATCAATGCTGTGGTAGAGAGAAGAGCCAGGTAATAGAATTCTTTGCATAACAAGACACCAAGTAAACTATACTTTTTCACACTTTATACAGAGTAACATTGTAATTATAAAAACAACATGATCTCAAAACTGGCCTTTCTTCCAGTGTTGCTCTCCTTTCTACATGCTTTGCAGACACATAGGGATATACTTTTATCCCATTTTTTTTTTCACTAAATATTGCATCATAAGTATTTTCTGTTCAGTTCAGTTCAGTCACTCAGTCGTGTCCGACTCTTTGCAATCCCATGAACCGCAGCACACCAGGCCTCCCTGTCCATCACCAACTCCCAGAGTCCACCTAAACCCATGTCCATTGAGTCGGTATTTTCTGTGTTTAGTGGCAAAATCTTCTTAATAGTGAATAAAGCATTCAAGGCGACTTACCATAATTTAGTTAAACTTTTCTCAATTGTTAGCCATTTTCGTTGTGCTAAGATTAACATGTTATCTTTCTGTATATTTCTTAAAAGCACGTATCACTACCTGAGATTGTTTGTCTCATAAATTATTCTTCTCTTTCCTAACAGAGTAGAGTTTCCATGAGAGCAGCAGCTGTGTATTTTTTTCATCACTGAATCCCCAGAATGTAGCAGAATACCAAGACACATCATATGAGGCCACAAAGACTTGGAGGTTATATGGCTGAGCGTGTTATTATACATATTTTAATATGTTTAGGAATCATTTCCCGCAATATGACTTTGGATCTTACTGGGTTTTGCTTGTGGTTGCATGAGTTACATAGAAAGACGAAGTCTACATAGGAAGGCAGAAAGCCTGGCTGGCTCTTATAAAAATGCTTGGGGAACTCAAAGCTGGTAATGAAAGTAGCACAAGAAACAGACGTGATGAGTGTGAGGATGATCAAGCAGGATGCAGGCATCTGAAGAAAACTCAGGACCCTGAGGGAGGCTATAGTGAACAAAATGACAGAGACCAAGAGGCTCACAGGCTGGGAATTCAGGTGTTTGGAGTGTAATTTCCGTTTAGAATTGAAAAGTCCAGGGGAGAAAAGTGGGGAGCCGAAACCAAGAATAGAAGATTTTCAGCAAATTAAGTTCAATGAACCCCCAAACTGAGCTAATTATCAGAATCCCCCAGAAACTTTTATTTCCTTTTTTAATAAAATTTCCCAGTGTCAGTCCTGGAAATTCCAATTCGGCATGTCTGAGTTTTGGCCTGGTAGTTTGCATTTTGAAAATTTCCCCTGGATACAAATGACATTCTGCATCTTTTATTATGGAACATAAAGGATGTAAAATAAAAATTAATGTTCATATGTCTATGGTTTAATCATACTATACTTAGATTCTGTATATTTTTATAAATTTTAGAGAGTTCTTTAAGATATTATATTTACTTTGATATCTGATTGTCTGAAATATGTCTAAATCTTTTATTGCAACTATATTATATGTCAGCTCTTAGTGATCAAATCAGGACGCACAGCCATAGAACAGTTTCAGTGAGTCTCTCCAGCATGTTTTTCTGGGCTCTAAGGCACATTTTATTCAACTGACAGAAGAGCCTTGATGTTATCATAGTCCATCATCAAATCTTCATTGACTTCTTACTTTGTACAAGTAACTTCTATTAAAATCAATGGGAGTCATACCAATGATGCCTCTCAAAAACCTGAAAACATTAATACAAAGTGCCTGTTAGTTGAACTGCCCCAGTATTTGATTGTTTTTAGTTTGTCGTATCTTCAAACTCAAATCATCCAAATTACTTTCCATAAAATATGACTTCTTGCCCAGTTCAAAATTATTGTCAGTCACAAACTGCTTTTTATTTATCTTCCCTAACATATCTACCTGATGAGAAGGTAATGGTCTAGCACTGAAATCTCCTAGGAAGGCTGCTCTCATGAGATGTGCAGGCCTGCTTTGTAGATCTGTGTATTTGGCTTTGCCCTGAGTATACAAACCCCCAACCTCTTAGAACCTATAATTTTTGAAAATGGGAATCAAGCTTACAGAGGAATTGTTTTGAAATGACACTAGAGTATATGCTGAAGATTTAGCTATACTTCAGCAAATATATAAACTCAATGCTTTAAACTAACCTTAGTCATTATTAGCCTCAGAAAGATTTTCAGCTGTCTCATTCATAAATACTTCATGTAGCTTTCATTAAATGAGTAAAAAACATATTTCGTACTACAGGGAACAAACAATGTAAGAAATTATAAAGCAATTTTCTTTCAAAACTAGAAAAAGTATCTTCTATTCATCCTTTCATTTTTTATTAGCAGAGTGACCGTAAACTTGGAACTTTAGATCTCTGTGTGTCAGGGCCTCAAATGTAAAGTAGGTGTAATTTCATCTTCCCTACCTAGGCCATATCAATACAATGAAGATCAAATGAGCCAATATGAATGGAAGCACAATAAAAACGCCAAGAGTTACACAAATTTAAGAAATTGTTGTTGTTATGTTCTATGAAGGCAATGTAGATGTCTGGAGTTTTATTGGAGTTTTCAATATATTTTCACAGAAGATTTGATAGTGGAGGGTATCTATAAGAGATTCTGAAATAAATCAAGAGTGGTAATGAAAGTGTTTCCATTAAACATGTGTAGTTCATTAAGTTATTCCACATGGCATCCAAATCATTAGTATCTTAAATGTAGCAAAGAAGATTGTGAGCCAGTGATGACAGATATAAATCTACTCCAGAGAGGTTACTTTCCATGGAGTAAGTGTTCTGCTAATTCTTCCTATGACTATAGCACATGTCTATTTATTTGTTCTTTTACCCAGATTCCCCATTCAGTTCTGAAATGTTAAAGAGTCTCTTGCAAACATAGCTTGATTTTATTCTTTATGAAACACTTCGTGCAAATTGACTGTTAAACTTCCACCTCTAGTTCATTTAGCACAGAGCACTGAATCACTGTCTTGGCAATAATGAATTTGCTTTCCAGATTAAATCAAACTAATTATATTCTGGTTACTTGACTGTGAAGTCACGTGATTCCACTTTTAATTCATTCACGCCATGTCACTCCTCAGTTAAGGGAAGATCTCTGCTTACAGTGTTCAGTGGAGAAGGTCGCTACCATTATACACACATAGGCATGCTGGTGATTCAAAAATGTTACTCCTGATGGTTTTATCCCCTCCTGTAAGCAAGGTCTGAGATACTTATACCAGTGATACTCTGAACTGCATAATTCAAATATCACCACATGCAAAATTGTAGCAATCTGTATGCTATAAACTTCAGTTAAACTTTGTCAGTGCCATTTTTAATTCATCTTTAAAAAAAGAGAGAGAGAAAGAGGAGAAGAGAGAATTTATCATAGCTAATATATACGACATGAACATCTGCTCATAATAAGCTAGTCAAAATCGGTTTAAGTCTATCAGGCACAAGGAGAATATAAATAGCCCAAGACAAGGTATCCAGGCCAACGAAGAGACTGCTACCAGACTATCACTGAGATTCTTCATTTTTATTATCTGCCAGCCCTGGTCCTCTCTGCCTTAAATCCTGGGTTCAGCCTGTCACCATGATCTCCCAAATGCCTCTCTACTTCCTAGGCTGGCGACCAGACCCAGCCAAGAATTGCTGCACAGATTTTTCTTCAGCACTCCTCTCTCATGTTTTCCCGTCTCGACTCGACGTTTCCTCTTTCTAACCCAATCCTATAATCTTCCCCAATGCTCCCACAGGATTTGTCCCACCGATCCATCATTTTAGACAAAGCAGTAAGCCCACCATACTAGAAAGCGACAGGTTCTCGTAATGTGAGGGGACAGCTTTAGTGAAGCAAATGTGCTTGTGAACTTCTTTTCTTCGTAACATTCCCCCACTCTCCCATGACTTCTAAAGGCTGTTTGTTGCTGTTCAGTCACTAAGTCCTGCCCCACTCTTTGTGATCCCATGGACTTCCCTGTCCTTCACCATCTCCTGGAGTTTGCTCAGACTCATGTCCACTGAGTTGGTGATGCCATCCAACCATCTCACCCTTTGTCGTCCCTTTCTCCTTCTACCCTCTGTCGTTCCCAGCATCAGGGTCTTTTCCAATGAGTTGGCTCTTTTCATCAGGTGGCCAAAGTATTGGAGTTTCAGCTTCAGCAGCAGCCCTTCCTGAGAATATCCAGGGTAGATTTCCTTTAGGATTGACTGGTTTGATCTTGCAGCCCAAGGGACTCTCAAGCATCTTCTCCAGCACCAGTTTGAAAGCATCAATTCTTCAAGGTTAACTAAAAGAAAAACAGAAGAATTTCAAATTAGCCTCATGAGGTTTAATCGGGCAATGCCACTTGTTAAGTGTTGTGACCTTGCATAAGTTACTTTCCTATTATGAATCTTGATTTACTCATCTGTAAAGTGGAAGAATTGATGGTTTTGAACTGTGGTGTTGGAGAAGACTCTTGAGAGTCCCTTGGACTGCAAGGAGATCCAACCAGTCCATTCTGAAGGAGATCAGTCCTGGTTGTTCTCTGGAAGGAATGATGCTAAAGCTGAAAGTCCAGTACTTTGGCCACCTCATGCGAAGAGATGACTCATTGGAAAAGACTTTGATGCTGGGAGGGATTGGGGGCAGGAGGAGAAGGGGACAACCGAGGATGGGATGGCTGGATGGCATCATTGACTCAATGGACATGAGTCTGAGTGAACTCCAGGAGTTGGTGATGGACAGGGAGACCTGGTGTGCTGTGATTCATGGGGTCACAAAGAGTCGGACACGACTGAGTGACTGAACTGAACTGAAAGTTAAGATAATATCTACTTTATGAGATAGTGGTTTGAACTAAAATTGATCATGTATGCAAAAAAATATCATAGTACATGACATTTAATATATACCCTTTAAGTTGTTTCTTTTGAATTTAAAGTTAATATCCTCTTTCACTTAAACTGTTCCAGTTCTTTTTAATTAATAATTCTAGAACATTCCTTACAATTTATCACACACTTTTTATTTCAAAACGTTAGTATGTTATCAGTCAACTTCTACTGCATAACCATCAACCTAAAACATAGTTACTTAAAACAATGATGAATAATTATTTCTCTGCATTTACCATAACCTTTTGAACTGGCCAGTCTGGTCTTCTAGTATAACCTCAATAACACAGGATGGTCTCAGCTGGAATGGCTGGAGAGTTGTACTAGAACAGCTGGAGGTCTTTCACTTCTGCATTACCTTCCAGTAGGCCAACTCAAGTTTCTTCACATAGTAGTAGGAAGACTCCTGTGAGCTAAAAAGAAAGAAAGAAAGAAAGAATGCTTAAGTCATCTTAGTGTCGCACCTTTAGGCACAGATGAAACACTCAGAAAAATGCAGTTTTTGAATTCTGACCGTGCCAGGCTGAAATTCAGTTTCTACTCCTTGTTCACTGAATGATCTTGAGCAAGCTATTCATGCTCTATATAAACGAGGCTTCCTTTTCCACAATGTGTGTCAATAGTACAGGGGTAGTTACAGAGTCATATAAGACAGTATGTATAATTTGATCAGTTTTTCCCAGGTGGCTCAGTGGGTAAACAGCCTGTTATGCTGGAGACTCAGGAGACAAGGGTTTAATCCTTGGGTTGGGAAGATGCCCTGGAGAAAGAAACGGCAACCCACTCCAGCATTCTTGGAAAATCCCATTGGCAGAGGAGCCTGGAGGACTGCAGTCCCTAGGGTGGCACAGAGTCGGACACAGCCGAGCGATTCAGCGCACAGCATCCGACAATTGGTGGAATGCATGTTCCTTTCCTCCTGCCACCCCCTGCCTTTCAGCTTTATTTGCTTTCACCACCAACACAATTACTACTCCTAAATTATATGACACAAAAAGCCCAAGACACCACAAAATTCCTTATCTGAGAATTAAATATTGCAACAATTATTACATTATTAGATTAAAATGTGTATCTAGAACCATGAAAGCCACATTTTGTTTTACTTAGAACAGGAAATAATATCTCTCAGAGCTACCTCTAATTATCAGCTGCTCTAAAGCAGGGTCCAAGGGTAAAAATTAAAGGATTCAGAGCACAAAGAAACGAGTCTAGTTTCCGTAATGCCTTAAAATGAATAGATTTTTTTTAAAGCAACAACAAATGAACCAGAAAGACTATGACCAAAATTTTGAGAAATGTTTTCTTCACTAGAGATCCTTAAAGATACATTAAAATCCTCATTTTAGAACATGCTAAGATGTGTTTGATAAAAACAGAAGATTATTTACAAATACAATATTATTATAAGGTATTTTCTGTTGACCTAGGACTTCAAGGCTATGTGGATTAATAGCAAAGAAAATAAATGTACACACGAGTAAGACTAATATTAAGAATATTTAGACCTTAGAAATGAAAAAGATAGTCCAATTCTTTACAATTTCTTTCAAGTACATTACATTTGTTCAGGCCATTGTATACCAGTAATGATGCAAACATCCAGGTGTTAAACTACTTTGTGTCTAAAAATATGATTGATCTCTTCAAGAGAGCGCATGTTTTAGCTTCTACTGGGAAGAAAACCCTGCCTTTTCACTTCTTAAATTGAAGATGGCTTTCTTCTCTCTCCATCTTTCTCCCTGTCCCACTTATCCTCAGAGCAGGAAAAGCTAATATGCTTGGTCACATTTAGGACCCTATTTCACTGGATGTACTCCTGCACAGAAACCCACAGGCCTCCTGAGGGTGGAGAGGATAACAAGAGCTGAAGTGCCCCAGCATCGTGTCATTTGCCCTCTTTCCTTCTCCCATGAAGACTCGGACCTTCGGGAGTTCTCACTGACTTGGACTTGAAAGCTAAGTGGGAAGTTGCTCAAGAGAAAGATTGTCTAGGCCGTGAGCCTGAGCCTGATACCCTTGACACAGCTGAGCCAGAAAGCTCAGCTTTGCGGCAGGATTGCAGGTGAGCGCCCCGTAAACAGCCACGCTCCCTCCTTTGCCACTGTGTCTGGTGTGCAGAGCTGCTTCAGGAACCTCGTTTAAGAAGAAAGGAAGGTGGATGAGTCCTTACTCGGGCATATGCTACTGCCTGACTATCACACAGAATATTGGCACAATCCCTCTGGTATTCGCCCATACGTATTATAGACGAAATCTTAACACTTCTCTAATTCAAAGTAGAGATAAAATGTTATCAGAATATCTAAATGATGATGCTCTATTTCCTCTGGAACTCTACCCCATATCAAAGGAAACGTAACTTCGTGTAGTAAGAATCAAAGGAACTTACAGAGAGAACAATGCCTGGCCAACTGGAACATGGAGGTAAAAATTAAAGTTATCTATGCCCCGGTAATCCATTACGATCATGGGCATATAGAAAGGAGTTAAAATCCCAGATTTAAGATTCTATTAGTGTAACTTGTTTGGCCAGAAGACAGAGGCAGGACAAAGGCAAGCACACACCGAGCATTGCCTCCGAGCTGGTGCAGCCCCAGGACAGCCGTGCACGCTGCGCTTTATCCCAAACACGCACGGGGCCTCGGAGAGGTTTTGCAATTAATCAAGAAGTGTATAGTTTTCAAAAGACACCACATAGGAAAAAATGAGGGTTTTGTTTTGCAATAAAGTTTGCTTGCTTTACAGTAGGTAGCTTGGATTCAGGAATTGAAATAAGCTAGCAAAAATAAAAAAAGAAAGAGAGTGGTGAAACCAGGATTCAGTAGTGGTCTAACTCTACAGACTTTAGTGCTGCTGCTCATGAACATACATTCTAATACATAATATTTATTCAATTACTGGAAAACGAGGACCTGCCAGGTCCAAAGCAATCCAACAGATGAATCATCGAGAGGTATGATTCATTAGTTACGGTACCTGTCCTCAAGGAGTTCACAAACCTGTAATATACTAACGCACGACAGATATCTCACATCAGAAGTGTATGCAAGGGGATCGCCTGGGGGCTCAGAGGTAAAATATCCACCTGCCCAGGTGGGAGACACAGGTTCAATCCCTGACCCAGAAACTTCCTACGTGATGTGCAGAATGAAACTGACCTTTTCAGTCCTGTGGCCACTGCTGAGTTTTCCAAATTTGCTGGCATATGGAGTGCAGCACTTTCACAGCATCATCTTTCAGGATTTGAAATAGCTCAACTGGAATTCCATCACCCCCACTAGCTTTGTTTGTATCGATGCTTTCTAAGGCCCACTTGACTTCACATTCCAGGATGTCTGGCTCTAGGTGAGTGATCACACCATCGTGATTATCTGGGTCATGAATATCGTTTTTGTACAGTTCTTCTGTGTATTCTTGTCACCTCTTCTTAAAGAATGCCAAAGAATGCTCAAACTACCACACAATTGCACTCATCTCACATGCTAGCAAATTAATGGTCAAAATTCTCCAAGCCAGGCTTAGGCAATATGTGAACCATGAACTTCCAGATGTTCAAGCTGGTTTTAGAAAAGGCAGAGGAACCAGATAGCAAATGGCCAACACCCACTGGATCATCGAAAAAGCAAGAGAGTTCCAGAAAAACATCTATTTCTGCTTTATTGACTGTGCTAAAGCCTTTGACGGTGTGGATCACAATAAACTGTGGAAAATTCTGAAAGAGATGGGAACCAGACCACCTGACCTGCCTCTTGAGAAACCTATATGCAGGTCAGGAAGCAACAGTTAGAACTAGACATGGAAAAACAGACTGGTTCCCAATAGGAAAAGGCTGTATATTGTCACCCTGCTTACTTAACTTCTATGCAGAGTACATCATGAGAAATGCTGGGCTGGAAGAAGCACAAGCTGGAATCAAGATTGCCGGGAGAATTATCAATAACCTCAGATATGCAGATGACACCACCCTTATGGCAGAAAGTGCAAAAGAACTAAAAAGCCTCTTGATGAAAGTGAAAGAGGAGAGTGAAAAAGTTGGCTTAAAACTCAACATTCAGAAAACTAAGATCATGGCATCTGGTCCCATCTGCTACTGCTAAGTCGCTTCAGTCATGTCCGACTCTGCGCGGCCCCAGAGACGGCAGCCCACCAGGCACCTCCATCCCTGGGACTCTCCAGGCAAGACCACTGGAGTAGGTTGCCATTTCCTTCTTCTGGAAAGTGATCTGGTCCCATCACTTCATGGGAAATAGATGGGGAAACAGTGGAAACAGTGTCAGACTTTATTTTGGAGGGGCTCCAAAATCACTGCAAATGGTGACTGCAGCCATGAAATTAAAAGACACTTGCTCCTTGGAAGGAAAGTTCTGACCAACGTAGATAGCATATTAAAAAGCAGAGACGTTACTTTGCCAACAAAGGTCTGTCTAGTCAAGGCTATGGTTTTTCCAGTGGTCATGTAATGGATGTAAGAGTTGGGCTCTAAAGAAAGCTGAGCACCGAAGAATTGATGCTTTTGAACTGTGGTGTTGGAGAAGACTCTTGAGAGTCCCTTGGACTGCAAGGAGATCCATCCAGTCCATCCTACAGTTAATCAGTCCTGGGTGATCATTGGAAGGAATGATGCTAAAGCTGAAACTCCAGTACTTTGGCCATCTGATGCGAAGAGCTGACTCATTGAAAAGACCCTGATGCTGGGAGGGATTGAGGGCAAGAGGAAAAGGGGATGATAGAGGATGAGATGATTGGATGGCATCACCAACTCAATGGACATGAGTTTGGGTAAACTCCTGGAGTTGGTGAGGGACAAGGAGGCCTGGCATGCAGCAGCTCATGGGGTCACAAAGAGTTGGACACGACTGAGCAACTGAACTGAACTGGACTGAAGGTAGTGATTAAGTTATTCGAATTGTACAGGAGGGGCTATTGTCTGCAAGGAAAACCTTGGCTAAATTATCTTCAGGAATTTCCTTCATTGTGATAAAGAAAAACTTACATAACAAGTTAAATTTTAGTATTCAGTTCAGTTCAGTTCAGTTCAGTCCCTCAGTCATGTCCGACTCTTCACAGCCCCATGAGCTGCAGCACGCCAGGCCTCCCTGTCCATCACCAACTCCCGGAGTTCACTCAAACTCACGTCCATCGAGTCAGTGATGCCATCCAACCATCTCATTCTCTGTCGCCCCCTTCTCCTCCTGCCTTCAGTCTTTCCCAGCATCGGGGTCTTTTCCAATGAGTCAGTTCTTTGCATCATGTGGCCAAAGTATTGAAGTTTCAGCTTCAGCATCAGTCCTTCCAATAAATATTCAGGACTGATTTCCTTTAGGATTGACTGATTGAATTTCCTTGCTGTCCAAGGGACTCTCAAGAGTCTTCTCTAATACCACAGTTCAAAAGCATCAATTCTTCAGCACTCAGCTTTCTTTAGAGTCCAACGCTCACATCCATACATGATTACTGGAAAGACCATAGCTGTGACTAGATGGACCTTTGTCAGCAAAGTAACGTCTCTGCTTTCTAAGATGTTGTCTAGGTTTCTTGTAGCTTTCCTTCCAAGGAGTAAGCGTCTTTTAAGTTCATGGCTGCAGTCACCATTTGCAGTGATTTTGGAGCCTGAGGAAATAGCCACTGTTTCCACTGTTTCCCCGTCTATTTACCATGAAGTGATGGGACAAGATGCCATGATCTTCGTTTTCTGAATGTTGAGCTTTAAGCCAACTTTTTCACTCTCCACTTTCACTTTCATCAAGTGGCTCTTTAGTTCTTCTTCACTTTCTTCCACAAGGATGGTGTCATCTCCCTATCTGAGGTTATTGATATTTCTCCCAACAATCTTGATTCCAGCCTGTGCTCCCTCCAGTCCAGCATTTCTCATGATGTACTCTGCATAGAAGTTAAATAAGCAGGGTGACAATATACAGCCTTGACGTACTCCTTTCCCAGTTCGGAACCAGTCCTTTGTTCCATGTCTGGTTCTAACTATTGCTTCTTGACCTGCATACAGATTTCTCAGCAGGCAGGTCAGGTGGTCTGGTGTGCCCATCTGTTTAAGAATTATCCAGAGTTTGTTGTGATCCACACAGTCAGTGGCTTTGGCATAATCAATAAAGCAGATGTGGATGTTTTTCTGGAATTTTCTTGCTCTTTCTATGATCCAATGGATGCTGGCAATTTGATCTCTGGTTCCTCTGCCTTTTCTGAATCCAGCTTGAGCATCTGGAATTTCATGGTTTACATACTGCTGAAGCCTGGCTTGGAGAATTCTGAGCATTTCTTTGCTAGTGTGTGAGATGAGTGCAATAGTGCAGCAGTTTGAGCATTCTTTGTCGTGGCCTTTTTTGAGATTGGGCTTCCCTGTTGGCTCAGAGGGTAAAGCATCTGCCTGCAATGTGGGAGACCTGGGTTCGATCCCTGAGTCAGGAAGATCCCCTGGAGAAGGAAATGGCAACCTTGGCCAGTACTCTTGCCTGGCAAGTCCCATAGTTGGAGAAGCCTGTAGGGTGCAGTCTATCGGAGGCTGCAGTCTATGCGGTCGCAAAGAGTCAGAAAAGACTGAGTGACTTCAGTTTCACTTTTCACTTTCCTTCGGGGTTGGGATGAAAACTGACCTTTTCCAGGCCTGTGGCAACTGCTGAGTTTTCCAAATTTGCTGGCATATTGAGTGCACCACTTCACAGCGTCATCTTTCAGGATTTGAAACAGCTCAACTGGAATTCCATCACCTCCACTAGCTTTCTTCATAGTGATGCTTCCTAAGGCCCACTTGACTTAACATTCCAGGATGTCTGGCTGTAGGTGAGTGATCACACCATCATGATTATCTGGATCATGAAGTTCTTTTTTGTATAATTCTTCCATGTATTCTTGCCACCTGTTGTTAACACCTTCTGCTTCTTAGGTCCATACCATTTCTGTCCTTTATTGAGCCCATCTTTGCATGAAATGTTCCCTTGGTATCTCTGATTTTCTTGAAGAGATCTCTAGTCTTTCCCATTCTATTGTTTTCCTCTGTTTCTTTGCATTGATCACTGAAGAAGGCTGTCTTATCTCTTCTTGCTATTCTTTGGAACTCTGCATTCAGATTAATATATCTTTCCTTTTCTCTTTTGCCTTTCACTTCTCTACTTTTCTCAGCTACTTTTAAGGCCTCCTCAGACAGCCATTTTGCCTTTTTTCCATTCCTTTTTCTTGAAACAGGGCAAAGGCTAATAGAGTTTTACCAAGAGAACGCACTGGTCACAAAAAATCCCTCTTCCAACAACACAAGAGAAGACTCTACACATGGACATCACCAGATGGTCAATACCAAAATCAGATTGACAATATTGTTTGCAGTCAAAGATGAGAAGCTCTATACTGTCTTCAAAAATAAGACCAGGAGCTGATTGTGGCTCCTATCATGAACTCCTTATTGCCAAATTCAGACTTAAATTGAAGAAAGTAGGGAAAATCACTAGACCATTCAGGTATGACATAATTCAAATCCAATACAATTATACAGTGGAAGTGAGAAATGGATTCAAGAGATTATATCTGATAGACAGAGTGCCTGAAGAACCACGGACAGAGGTTCGTGATATTGTACAGGAGGCGGTGATCAAAACCGTCCTCAAGATTTTCGTACTCTACAAAAGTGAATGACATGACTTTTTCTGTTCCACAGCTGTAGAGGAATTGTCAGGAACATGCTGTATCCTGATTGAAGTTAAAAAAAGAATAGCTAGTCATTTCATATTTAGATGTTTCTACATATGATGACCACATGTGTTTTGAAGTATTTATTAATCAAATGTAAATAAGTGAGCAACATCAAACTCTTCACTAGCTACTTGGCTTTGACGACTTGTCATCACCTACTTCTGTTCTCTATAAATAGGTTAGGCGCAATGACTTCATTTCATTGCAGAGGTACCACATCGACTGTGGACAAGGCGTGGTGGCATGCCTGGTGGCAGGCAGTAGGGCAATCAGTGATTGCCTCAGGGGGATTACACACCAGTCTAGAAGGCTGGCAAGTAAATGGAGTCATTTTAAACATAACCAAAAACATGGGGAAAATAGTTCTTCAAATAGCTGGAACACCATCTGCCTGTATTCTTTTAATCTGGGCTGCAAACTTGAGTAATTGGTATTAATGGGGTGATCCTCAAAGCTCTTTGATCACACCAAGCAAAACATGTTATGAACTTTAGTAAGTGAACTCTGGTTATTTGTGTGAAAATTAAGGATGCTATCTTATATGTAACTATTGTAATTTTCATAATTGTCTTGGGCTATATTAAGTCTATTATTATTTTTAGTGCAATAGCTTTCTAAGAGTTTGCTTTTGTCTTTCCTTTGCCTTGGGGGTTCCAGTCAGCACTGTGATCTCCTCATTAGCTCTTTCTGCTTCTCAATAATTTCTTCCCATTTGTTGTTAAATTTTCTTTTTTAAGTAATTTTTATTGGAATATAGTTGATTTACAATGTTGGAAATTTCTTGAGATTTAAATTTCCATCTTTCCTTTCCAAATGTTGCCTATTGGAATGCTCCAGAGACCTACATCAAAATAATAATAACAGTAAGCTCTATTAAAAAAGCATTACTTAAATTACATGATCTTTCAAAGGTTTTAATTTCCCAAATTTTTTCAGAAGTTGCTATAAAAAAATCAGCTCAACAGGTGAAACAGCGAGTGCAAAAGAGTGTAACGTGGGAGTACGCAGGAAGACATTTGCCTAACTCCGCAGCCCACCGTTAAGGAAGCGTTGCAAAAGGCAGGACACGTGACCGCACTTGACTACATGACTAGCGTTTGTCATTCTAAAATTCCTCATCTTCATGTTTCTTTCAGAGGACTGATAAAAGAAAAATAAATTTATTAGTAGGACTTACGACAAGCTGTTCTCTCCTTAGTATGGTAATAACCAGCTCAGAGCAATCAGTACTCAATAAGAGAAAAGGAGGAAATGATTCCTGGTGTTCTATGAAGGGAGTGGGACCATACACAAGGAAAACTATAAGCAGATTTTGCAATTTAGTGGACAGTCTGCTCAAACTTTTCATCTAAACATCTGTTCAGTTCAGTTCAGTCGCTCAGTCGTGTCCGACTCTTGGCGACCCCATGAATCGCAGCACACCAGGCCTCCCTGTCCATTACCAACTCCCGGAGTTCACTCAGACTCACGTCCATCGAGTTCGTGATGCCATCCAGCCATCTCATCCTGGGTCGTCCCCTTCTCCTCCTGCCCCCAATCCCTCCCAGCATCAGAGTCTTTTCCAATGAGTCAACTCTTTGCATGAGGTGGCCAAAGCACTGGAGTTTCAGCTTCAGCATCATTCCTTCCAAAGAAATCCCAGGGCTGATCTCCTTCAGAATGGACTGGTTGGATCTCCTTGCAGCCCAAGGGACTCTCAAGAGTCTTCTCCAACACCACAGTTCAGAAGCATCACTTCTAGCCCTGCTATTACCTGGGACACAAAACGAGCAATCTTTCCTGAGCCTCCCCGTCCTTGGGGTCACAAAAGAGCCCAACAGTTCCCTGCAACTAAACAACAATGACAGCATAGGCCTCAGGCTTGTCTTAGGCTCAATTTCAGTTCCAGGGATGGCTAAGTCTTCCACTCAACTATCACAAAGTGGGAATGAAAAAGAATTACAGAAACTTATTTTGAAACACTGCTATTAAATAAGATGTAAAAAGAAGTCAGTATGACTTAATTTAATAATCAGATTACCATATGCCTTGATGAAGATCAGGAGGAGTCCAAACCTGGATTTTCCTTAGCCAGTGACAAAACTGCTGTTTCTTTTAGTTAGACATGTGTCCTCACCCTCTCTGTATTTTGTTTCAGGTGTACATATATTCACAAGTAACAGAAATGTAACTTTTAAAAGGCAATGCTATAATAAAGAAAAACTAAACTCAGGAAAATCCCTGATTGTCCATGAATATGCCTGAATCAGTTCAGGCTCTACAAGAGTAAACCCTGAATATGATCTGTGCACCTTTCGGATATTCTACCATCTGACGTTTTCCCTCAATCCTTGGTTGTAGGGAAGGACAGCTGGCTACCCATTCCACTGCCTAGAATGAAAAATGACATCTGTTTACACCAAGAATTTAACAGAATGCAGTTTACACTGGATAATGTCAACAACAACAACAAAATATTGGAAGGGATAATTTTAAGATACCTAGTGGGAACACTTCACACGGAAAAGGAGTACCTGAGATATAGGTCACTAAAGGAAAGTTATGACCAACCTGGACATATTAAAAAGCAGAGACATTACTTTGCCAACAAAGGTCCATCTAGTCAAGGCTATGGTTTTTCCTGTGGTCATGTATGGATGTGAGAGTTGGACTCTGAAGAAAGCTGAGCACCAAAGAATTGATGCTTTTGAACTGTGGTGTTGGAGAAGACTCTTGAGAGTCCCTTGGACTATAAGGAGATCAAATGAGTCCATCCTAAAGGAGATCAGTCCTGGGTTTTCATTGGAAGGACTGATGCTAAAGCTGAAACTCCAGTACTTTGACCACCTCATGGGAAGAGTTGACTCATTGGAAAAGACCCTGATGCTGGAGGGATTGGGGGCAGGAGGAGAAGGGGACGACAGAGGATGAGATAGCTGGATGGCATCACCGACTCGATGGACATAGGTTTGAGTAAACTCTGGGAGTTGGTGACGAACAAGGAGGCCCGGAGTGCTTCAATTCATGGGGTCTCAAAGAGTCGGACCGACTGAGCGACTGAACTGAACTGAACTGAATCATAAAAGTAATTAAAGTAACACTTGAATTGCCAAGTATCACAACAGAGTGGAGCTGGGACAGGTTCCAGTTAGAAAGCTTTTGACGCCAGTTAAGGGTTGACTAGTCTCATTGTTGTTGTTTCTTAATTTTCTTCTTTTCTTCTTCGTTGAAATAAGCTTCTCTGTTTGGTCATTATCCTAAGATGACTTTACACTTAATACACTTAAGTCAATCAATCTTCTTAGTTCTAAGACAATTTACCAATTAACTGTGGACCAATATGCCTAAATGATCTGTTAACCTCAATAAACCTCCAGTCAAAAATTCTCCTTGTGATTTGTTTATGCCAATCTAGACAGCTCAGATGGTAAAGCATCTGTCTACAGTGGGGGAGACCTGGCTTCGATCTCTGGATCGGGAAGATCCCTTGGAGAAGGAAATGGCAACCCACTCCAGTACTCTTGCCTGGAAAATCCCATGAACCAAGGTACCTGGTATGGCTACAGTCCATGGGGTTGCAAAGAGTCAGACACGACTGAGTGACTTCACTTCACTTCATACATTTTAAAATAAAACCAGAAGTTTATAAACAGGAGAAATACGTAACTTGAAACTGTGTGAACAAAAAACTGAGTGAGATTAGAACAACTACTGTTTTGCCACAATACAAAGAGAATCCAGTGAGGCAGGAAAACTGGTCTCATATGTACAGAAGATCCTAAGCGAAGGTACTGATGAAACACAACTCCATGAAGTCAGATCTGCACCCGACAGACACGAGGAGAGACCTTGGTTAAGGTTTGTTCCTGGAAGAACGAAACAGAGCATTGCTTTTTAGAATACCAAACCTACACATTTCTGGACAAATCGCCTTCATTTTCTCATCAGCCATAGACAGGATCAGCCATAAACAAGATAAATAGGATCTTCTCATATCTGCTGGACCGCTGAGAATTACCCAAACTGAGCCTAGAACAGGCCTCTCAAGACCTCCCAGCAAACCACTACCAGCTGGGTACACACAAGAGATCCAGCTTTGGGACCACATCCTTATCTACTACTAATAGGTTAGAAATCCTGAGGAAAGGGCCCAGAAAGCTGTATTTCCACGAGCACTCCAGGGGATCCTGGTGTTGAGGTTTGAGACCCACTGAGCAAAGAGTAGTTTATCATTCAAAGACAAACCCAGCCTACAATAATGTGACCTGCTGAGTCAGGAATGTAGTCGGTTTGGCTATCCCTCCCAGAAATGTCCCTGGCATTTACCTTGGCTCCTAAGGATTCCATAGTCTCCCTGGCTCCACAATCTTTTGGTACAAGTGAAGATTTATGCTGCACCATTTCATTTGCTTTTGGTCCTAGGTAGCTGTTTAGGGTCTTTTTTTTTTTACTTATGAACTAAGAATAATTTAAAGCAGCTTAAAGGAAAATAAAAGTTTCCATGCATAAATGGTGTCTGGCCAATCTAATTTTTTATATCTTTCTCTTAAGCAAAGAGCCTCAAAAATATTGTGTTATTACATTTAACTTAATTTGCATACACTGAACATTCTAAATAAACAACTTACATATGTTTTTACCCCAAATCAAAGGCCAGGCCAATATTTCTGGCTTTAAAATGATTCTTCAGCCAGAATAGAGTGATACTGTTTGGCTTTGTTTTACGACATCACACAAATAAAACAATAAGCTACATCATGAGCAACACTGAAAAGAGATTCTATGATTCCTGGATCACTCTTTCTTCAGAATATTTGCATAATCTTAAATTCAAGAACTGCTTGAGGAAAACGCTGTGTAAAAGGAGTTGTGGCATACTCAACACATTTACAGGAGTGATTTAGAATCACAGCCATCCTAAGTGTATCTCAGAATGTGGATGGGAGACACAGTGCATCAGAACATAATGTGCATGGTGACTGAAGTGGGAAGCATGATCCTAGGGCCATGGTGCTCAAAGCTTCGTCCTCAGATCAACAGCATCAGCGTATGCAGGGAAGTTGTTAAAAATGCAAACTCTACATGCCAGACCTCATGCATCAGACACTCAGAGGATCGGGCCCAGCATACAGGGTGGTTTCAACAATCCTCAGGAGAGTCTGTGCTCACTGAAGTTTGAGAATTACTTTGATGTTGTTACTGTTTCTGAGTCATGTCCGACTCTTTACAACCCCATGGACGGCAGCACGCCAGGCTCCTCTGTCCTCCACCATCTCCCAGAGTCTGCTCAAACTCATGTCCATTGAGTCGGTGATACCATCCAACCATCTCATTCTCTGTCATCCCCTTCTCCTCCTGCCCTCAATCTTTCCCAGCATCAGGAGCTGTTCAAATGAGTCACCTCTTTGCACCAAGTGGACAAAGTATTGGAGTTTCAGCTTCAGCATCAGTCCTTCCAATGAATATTTAGAACTGATTTCCTTTAGGAGACTGCTTTGATCTCCTTGCAGTCCAAGGGACTCTCAAGAGTCTTTTCCTGCACCATAATTGAAAAACATCAATTTCTTTGGTGCTTAGCCTTCTTTAAGGTCCAACTCTCACATGCATACATGACTGCTGGAAAAACCATAGCTTTGACTGTATGGACCTTTGTCAGCATGGGAAGTGATGTCTTTGCTTTTTAATACGCTGTCTAGGTTTGTTGTATCTTTCCTTCTAAGGAGCAAGCATCCTTTAATTTCATGGCTTCAGAGTCTACAGTGATTTGGGGATGCAAGAAAACATAACCTATCTAGTCTTGTGAAATCAGTGTTTTCTAGGACACAATGTAAGTTTCTTATGAATTATGATACCTCCTCTTAAAGCAAAATTTCTGATTTAGTCATTCATTCGGCTAGCATTGATTTACTACCCATTTGATGCCAAAGGCAGTGCTAGGTATCAAGATATGTTTATGAAGAAAACCACCCTTGTCCTTACCCACATTGAGCTTACAAACTATACTGTCTGGGGGAGGAGAAAAACACAAACGGTAAAGCAGAGATAATACTAACTCAAAGGAGGATTACGATGGATGTGGACAGGGAGTGGGATAAGGTGAACGGGAGGGAAAATTCACTGTAGATGCATGATCTGTTTGTCTGTGGAGGTGACATTGGAAGGAAGGAACCGCAGGAAGGAGGGCCGCAAATCTGGAAGGAGCCTGGGAGTGGTAGGACCTGAAGGAGGTTCAGTATGACTAAAGTCGAGCAAGTAGCAGGACAGCGGCACAATGTGAATTTGAAGACTCTTGAAACGAGTTTTCCTTTTGTTTACTGTGCACTTGTTCAGTGTGTAAGGCTTTATTACGTAAGCAGCAATGGTCGATTTCCCTTTTCAAAGATCACTATTGTTAAAGGAGGAAAGAGCCAGCCGAGAGATATGCATGGAGGAGAAAGAATCAGGTAAGAAGTTGCGGCAATAATGAGAAAGAGTGAGGAAGGAGGATGATGATAATGGGGATGGTGATTGCTGAGCTGGAGTGATGGCCAAGAAGACTGGAGGAAGGAAATTTGCGTTCACTGATACCCCGCTTGAACATCTAGCACTGTGTCTGTGCTACGGCTTCCTAGCTGCTGCTATTCAAGGGAGGGGCAGAGGCTGCCGTCCTGGCCTTCCTGCCATATCCTCACCCTGACGGCCTCAATTTACCACCACGGAGAGCACAAATGAACAGGAACCCGTGTGAAAACTGCTTTCCCCAGATTCTCAGACTGGAATAGAGACATACCCATCATGATGAAGGTCGAGCAGTGTTTTAGGTAAAAGTTTAGCTAGTCTCTCCAAAGTCAAAGAGAATCTAAATGAGAGATGTATCCTTTTTCATTTTACCAGTCAAGAGGACCTCACCTCCAGGAACGGGGATTAAAAGTGCTATATGAATGCTCCCTAAGGCTTCCGAGACATCCCAAATAGACATTCCTTCCCTCGAGTTGCCTCTCCTTCCACTTCCTGCGGTCCATGCCCTCCCCTCTAGTAGTCCCACTGACCGACACCCTGATGCTTGGAGCAACAGCAATGTAGCGGAACATCTAACGAAAGTCCGTCCTCTCTAGGAGTGACGCCCGGGGGAGGACCTAAGGGCCTCTGTAAGAACACGGAGAGCTAATTTGGGAGGCAATGTTAAAGCGGATCCTTCCTTTACTCATCTTCAAATTTTTAGTAAAATCCAGTCACACCAAAGCCTTATGTCACTGGCAGGATGGTTTCTGACGTTCAGCAAAATGAGGACCGGGGACAATGGCTTGTGTAGGGAGGAGAATGTAGTTGGTCACTCTGAGCAGACCTTGGGAAGAATGCGGACGTCACTGCAACCATCCGGGTAAAAGACCTTGGCCATTTACAAAGTCTCCAGAGCCCCCGCCACAGGCCGTCATCAACACGGAGCCGTGGGATCTCTCTGGACCACCTCGTCTATTCCAAGTCCACCAGAAACACACTACCTAGACGCAGGAAGTGGATTGAGGAATTGAGAGGAGGAGGCAGAGAATGAGACAGAAAGTCCATGGTCCCGCCTCCAGACAACGTGTGCCCCTGCGGTAGCTGGGAAAATTTTGCTGGCTGATTCTTTAAAATCTCCAGGTATAGAAAGCACCATATTTGTGTGTGTTTTCACTTAATATTTCCGCTTTCTTTTTTCTCTGGGGCTTCTCAGATGGCACCAGTGGTAAAAGAATCTACCTCTAATCCAGGAGATGAAAGAGACGCAGGTTTGATCTCTGGGTGGGGTAGGTCCCATAGAGTAGGAAATGGAAACCCACTCCAGTATTCTTGCCCGGAAAGTTCCAAGGACAGAGGAGTCTGAAGGGCTACAGTCCTGGGGATCGCCAGGAGTCAGACACAGCTGAGCACGCACACACGCATGTCTAGTGGATTTACAGAATTATGTTAGTTTCTGTTTTTATAGACTATACCCCATTTAACATTATTATAAAGTATTATCTGTGTATCCTGCGCTGTACACTCTATCCTGGTTGTCCTTTTTAAGGCAGTGCTTTCCTTTGTTATGCAAACACTTTTAAGTTTAATTAGGCCCCATTTGTTTATTTTTGTTTTCATTTCTTTTGCCATCAAAGACAAATCCAAAATAATACTGCTACAATTTATGTGAAAGGGTATTCTGCCTATGTTTTCTTCCAGGAGTTTTGTGGTTTCTGCTCTTAGAGTTAGGTTTTAAATCCCCCCTTTTCAATTTGTTTTTGTATGTGGTTTGAAAAAATGTTTTAATTTTATTTTCTTACGTGTAGCCACCCAGTTTTTCCAGCATGACTACTGAAGAGACTGTCTTTTCTCCATTATATATCCTTGCCTCCTTTGTCATAAATGGGCTGACCACGGATATGTAGGTTCACTTCTGGGATGTCTGATCTGTTCCATTGATCTACATGTCTGCTTCTGTGCCAATAGCATACGCATTCGATTAGTGTAGCTTGGTAGTAGAATCTGAAGTCAGGGAGCGTGATACCAGAGCATTACATTTCTTACTAGGAACTTTGCTATTTTTATTTGCAAAAAATACATGGTACAGCAGCTACGCTAGAAAGAGCAATTTCATTACTTTTTTCTGTTTTCCTCAGATTTTATGAGGATATAAGTGTATACATATAGGGCTTCCCCAGTGGCATCAAAGAATTTGCCTGCAAAGCAGGAGACATAGGTTCGATCCCTGGGTAAGGAAGATCCCCTGGAGAAGGAATTGGGAACTCACACCAGTATTCTTGCCTGGGAAATCCCATGGACAGAGGAGCCTGGTGGGCTACAGTCCATGGGGTCGCACAGAGTCAGACATGACTTATCAATTATACAGCAAGAGCAGTGTATACATATACATCCCATTATCTGTATACATATATGTGCATCTACAAATATACGTGCCTATACTCCTTAGAAAAATGTACATTCTTTTCAATACCATGCTCAGACTTCCCAATTCAAACTTCATAATGTTTGCATGGAAACAGTCAGTAATTTCCAGCATTATGTATAACTATTCACCCAGATTTGAGCAAGCTGGATAACACCATCAGTCACACTAATGTCTAGTGTGGCCACGAACATTCCCAGTTATATTTTTTCATATCTTGCTATAATAAACGTTCTACATTTGTGTTTTTAATTCATTTGCCATTTATCCATTGTTGTATATAAGCACACACACACATATATGTATCTCAAACTTCATATGGCCAGAAGTATTTAAATTCAAAAATAAATATATGCAACTTACTTATCCTGTCTTACTTGCTTTTCTCCTAATCAGCTTGACAAAGTAAATGACACCACTGTCCACTCAATTGCTGAAATAAAACTTTATGTGTTTTCCTTGACTCTCTCCCATTAACCTTCTCTCCCTTGTATCTAGTCCTTCATCAAGTACTGAAACTGCGTTTGGAAAGATGCTCCTGAAAGGATCTGGTTCTAGCCCAAGCCTCTGTCGCCTCCCCCGTGAGCTGGTGCAGTGGCGTTCTAACAGACCCCCTTCTGTTCCTGCTGCCCATGCTCCACTCACTACCCAGCAGCCAAAATACTATTTTTAAGGAAAAAAAATAGATTATGCCATTACCTTGCTTAAAAGATCCCAGTAATGCCCATAGCCACTTAAAAAATTATTTACTTTAATTGGAGGCTAATTCCTTTGCAGTATTGCAGTGGGTTTCGCCGTGCATCAGCTGAATCAGCCACGGGTGCACAGGTGTCCCCCCTCCTGAGCCCCCTCCCACCACCCTCCCCACCCCATCCCTCT
>SJYQ01104693.1:0-19380 GCA_006410935.1 Redunca redunca | reverse complement strand
TCCCACCACCCTCCCCACCCCATCCCTCTGGGCTGTCCCCGAGCCCTGCTTCATGCATTGAACTTGCACTGGTCATCTATTTCACAAATGGTAATATACATGTTTGGGCTGCCCTTGTAACTCAGCTGGCAAAGAATCCACCTGCAAAGCAGGAGACCCCGGTTCAATTCCCGGGTCAGGAGGATCCGCGGTGGAAGGGAAAGACTATCCTCTCCAGCATTCTTGGCCTTCCCTTGTGGCTCAGCTGATGAAGAATCCACCTGCAAGGCGAGAGACCTGGGTTCGATCCCTGGCTTGGGAAGATCCCCTGGAGAAGGGAAAGGCTACTCACACCAGTATTCTGGCCTGGAGAATTTCATGGACTGTGTAGTCCATGGGGTCACAAACAGTCAGACACGACTGAGTGACTTTCACTTTCACTCACTTAATAGACACGTTTCAGTGCTATTTTCTGAAATCAGCCCATCCTCACCTTCCCCCACATAGTCACTTTGAATAACAACCAAGCTTCTTTCTTCCTCTTACAAACCCCTACATGATCTGGTCTCTACCTGTCCCTCTGACCCGTGGCCTCAGACTCACCACACTGCTCACCTCGTACTCGATACACTTTGAAAGTGAGGTGAAAGCATTAGTCGCTCAGTTGTGTCTGACTCTTTGCGACCCCAGGGACTGTAGCCCACCAGGCTCCTCTGTCCACAGACTTCTCAGGCAAGAATCCTGGAGTGGGCTGCCATTCCCTTCTCCAGGGGACCTTCCCAACCCAGCGATTGAGCCCAAGTCTCCCTTATTACAGGCAGAATCTTTGCCAACTGAGCCACCAGGCAAACTCAATGCACCTTAGACCTGTGCTGTCCAAAATGCCAGTTACATTTCAACTTCGGTTCAAATCCATTAAACTTAAATAAAGTTAAAAACTCAGGTCCTCATTTGCTCTAGTTACATTCTAAGTGCCCGGCAATCCTAAGTGGTTAGTAGCTATTCACACCGTATTGAACAGCTCGGAGATTTCTACAGTCACAGGCAGTTCCATCGCGCAGTGCCACTTTAGACAAACTAGTATTCCCCCATGTGTCCTGAACACATCAGATGTGCTCCCACAACAAAGGCTTTATCCTTGCTCTTCCTTCTCCATGGACCGCACGACCCCAGTGTGTCTACCCAGTTCCTTTTCACCTATATCTCAGCGTAAATGTCGTTGCTACAGTCTGAATATTTGTGTCCCTCCGATATTTGTATATGGAAGCTATGCTCTCCAGTGTGCTGGTTTGGGAGGTGGAGGCTTCGGGATCTAAGTAGGGCCTGAGAGGGGAGCTGCCATGAAGGCATTAATGCTCTTTTATGCAAAGGCAGAGAGGTGATCTCTCCTCCACGTGAGGGCACACCTTTTGCAAGCCAAGAAAAGGGTTGGCACCAGACACCAAATCTGCTGGTAATTTGATCTTGGACTTCCCAACCTGCAAACTGCAAGAAATAAATATTTGCTGTTTAAGCCATCCAGTTTATGATAATTTGTTATGGCAGCCCAAGCTGACTAAAACAGTTATCTTCCCAGACCACTTAGTCTAAAATCACCACCCAGGCACTCCCTTGATATGACCAGATATAAATTTCTCCATAACATTTTTAACTTTTTTCTATTTTTCTTAATCCTTTTTTTGTGTGTGTGTTCTGTCTGCCTCCCCTATGAGAATTTAGGCTTAATGACACCGAGACTTCATCTGTCTTTTGTTCACAGCTGTATCATTTACCTAGACTTGTATTTAGCAACTATCAAAAAATACTTGTGGAAGGAAGGAAGTCAGTAGGGAAAAGCGTTACTATTCATTGTATGTATCAATTCCAACATATTGATATTTAGAAGAACTTCTCAGAGAAAATAAAAGGCATCCAATATAAATATAATAATGAAATTAGTAAATTCATTTGGAAGTAAATTTAAAGTCCAGTGATCCTATCCAACTCTGATTTTATCTTGGATATATCATTTTGCTTCTAAGAACTTCCATCTTATTTATAAAAGGAAGAATTAAGACTAGATTGAAAAAATTTCTTACAGTTCCAAAGTTTGTGTACTTCTGAAGGTACTGAACCAAGGAGAAATACTAAATTCTCTCAATATGCTGCAAGTGCCTATTCATGTGGTCTTTCTTATTATGTGAATATTCTGTGAATATTTTACCTGCAGTTTAAATCACCATCATATTGTATGGTCTTGAGATGTCTAAGTGTTCATGAGGTAAAAATTTTCAAAGCAAATTTCATCATGCTGTATTACAGAAGTTTGCTACTAAGAAACTAAGCTAGTCATGAAGTCAGAATTTAGGGATATATTCACTTGAGGATGTCAAATTAACTACAACCTGGGTGATTATTTAACAATTGATCACATCAAATTAAAACAACTGACTTAAATTATTCTGCTGTGGGCATATCAAGTCATACGTACATAACAAAACCAAAAGTAAAAGTAACCCTGTTCTGATAGGAACTCCTCTAAGTATGGAAACCACACTCATTGGTTCAGAGAGAACAGGTTTACACAGCAAGGCTTTTATATATCAGGCCTCCTTAGGAGACAGTCTACTTAAAAGAAATAAATTCTCCAAGGAACATATTTAGCAGGCATCCATGTCACAATACTCAAAGTCCAACCTGGGGAGACGCCACAGAGTTGATTCCTAGGAAGATTTTCTGAGGCACTTGTAAGCCAGGGTTTTTCCTCATATTCTCATTTGTATCTTCCCCAGGATCTACACATCACAATGAATGCTAACTAAGCTACAAATATTTTAGCAATCAATATTTAAAAGGCAAATGAAGTAAAAGATCATACCGTTGTTTTTTAGATGAAGCTATACAGCTTTGATGAAACTTTTGGCCATTCATAAGGCTTCTCTTAATTTTTCATGTCCCCCTTAGGCACTCAGGAAAGAGGCTGAGACTATTTTCAGAAAGAAATGTGGGCGGCATCTTCCAGTGCAGTGTCTTCAAATGAGAACATAGTGATGAGATAAGATTATCTTCATATCCAAACTGCTGAATAAGAACAAGCTCCAAAAACAGAGAAAGGCCCACACTGCCAAAGATAGCTTGTTACTAGGGCATTGTAATACTTAAGATTTACTGCTTATTAAAATGCAAAAGGCCATTACTTCCCCCAGAACAAATTTCGTGAACAGAGATGAACCTAGGAAGCTTTTAGCCCATTTCCTGAATCATAAACAAAGAGCTCCATACACAGCAACTCTATGAGATGTAAAAGGGAGTATATTATATGATCCTTATTGGATTACTCAAAGCCTCAGTGAAGCTCCTTTCAGAAGTGATATAAATCAAAGCTAACTGCTTCCACAGAAAAGCAATCAAGTTTTTAAGAGAATATCTTTGTTCCTGGGGTTGAACAGTAAGATTTAAATGCTTCTATTAGGACCTTTGCTTGGAGCATACTTAAGTAATTATAAAATTTCATCCTGGAAAAACACCTGGACAGACTCCCAAGGGAATTAAATCTTTTGGTTTCAAGTTTTGGATACTTTCTAGAAGTATTCCCCAATCTACCTTATGAAAACACACACAGACACGTTCCTTGTATATAGCAAAGTAGTAAATTAAATAGTATGAGTTATAGAATTTTTCACATTTTATGCGCTTCTATAAATGAAGAAGAGCTTAGCATTTTGGAAAAAATTAAACCAAAAGAAAATTATTTGGGGGGAATATTAGAGAAGATGTTTTAAAATGTGAAATCATTTCTTCTTCAGAATCTCTTACATAATTCAAGATGGAATTTCACAGACATGCTGTGAGATATCTTTAAAATGAGACAAAACAATAGTGACATCCTATGAGGTGTAAACAGCATCAGGGCGTCCATAAGAAGGCTTTCAGCTTCCTGTCTATCACTGCCTTGGGGTTAAGTATTTAACAATACTCTGGATTGAAAAGCACATGCAAATCTTCTACTTTTTTTTAGCTGACTTTTGCCACTTAAAATTGTAGCAATAATTTTCTAGAACTGTGAGTTCAAAGAACTAGCTTTTTATTTGTCGCTTATCTGAGAATTTGAGCACATCGAAATACCTTCCAAATGTTGTCTTTTTCCAGAAAATATATCTGAAAAATCAAATATGGGTTCTCCCATAAGAAAGTCTCCCAGAATGAATTATTGACTGGTACTTTTCTGCCTATGACTTTGCTAGATTATGAAAAATACAAAATAACCACAAGCCATAGTTTACGGCATCCAGGAGCCTGTAGTTTAGTGGAGTAAGATAACGTATGAAAATATGAGGAGAATATAAGAAAATAAATGTGTGTTAAATCTTGGCAAGATTATAGGTGTCCTAAGAATTCAGAGACCTGAAAACTGGAAAATCGATAGGACTTATCAGGTTTGGAGAATTTGTCAAGAAAGTGCATCATTGGTTGGACAGAGGGATTTATACTCGATGTGATGAATTGTTCAAGGTAGTTGCAGGTTTTGGGGCCAAGAGTGACAGATGAAACCGACAGGGGAAGCAAATTTACTAGGTATCAGCGTGCAGGGAGTCTTAGATGATGCTGGAGCCCATGCTAACTCCCAGCTGAACGCCACACCTCAGGGACAATATGCTAAAGGCCTGAGCTATGAGGTAGGTGGTAGGAATAGAAAACTGGCATTTAGAAGGGAAAAAATAATAGGTTTTCATAACTAAGTGGGAATAGTAGAGAGTGATTATTACTGAGAATATATATTACAAGAGTTAATAGCCAGGTACTCGTAAAACATAATAACCACTGTCCTAGTCTGTATTCTCCTGAAAGCACTCTCCTGAGGCAAGGGCGTGTGTATAGTCATTCATTTGGGAGAGAAACTTCCAGGAGGGAAAGGTAAGGAAGTGAGAGAGAGAGTCAGGGAAAGGAGAAAAGCTAGCCAAGAGAACTTTTTAACGGGCTAGTTAGCAGGGTGATGAACACAGCGCTCAGTCCTGTTGGAGACCTTCAAAGACACCGTAAGCAGCATCATTCCGAAGCGTCAGCCCACCCCAGGCTAAGGAGGCTGGTGCATTTGCCCTCTGCTTCCCTGCCGCTGGTGGGAGTGGCTCCCAGCGGCATGAGCCGCCCCGAGCTTCCATTCTTCAGAGTTGCACCCACCCGGGGGCTACACAGCCACTCTGCCTTGGAGAAAGCCCCGAGGGCAAAGCAGAGGGACTCAGTGGGCAAGCCTGAATGCAGCGCCAGCCGCGGCGCCTTGTCGCAACAGCTGCCCTGAGTCCAGGTGGAGCCGCAGAAGGGCGCGGAGCAGCCGCTGTCAGCACACAGCCATCAGACCCCGCAACAGGGCACCGCACTGAAGGGGCCCACAGGAGGAGGCGAGACTCAGTAGCTCACAGCCCAGGCTCCGGATCATTCACAATTATCATACTATTTATTTGATAAATAAGTAATACAATAATATTTATAATTATTCATAATAATTTTGGATAATAATTCATTACTCAGGTTCTGAGTAATTCATAACTCAGTGATCTTTGGGCAAGACATTGCAGTGCTCTGCTGTGAAACTTTGAATAAGTTCCTTCCTCTAACTTCCTCAGTTCTTACCTAACTTGTATCAGTGTTATAAGAACTCAATGAGTTAATGCATATAAATTAATTTTGTCAGTGCAAGAAAAGGTCTCCAAAATGTTGGGTCTTAGAAATACTTTTAAATTGGAGTCCCTAGGAAATTTGCACAAAACCATTTAAATTAGGAGCAGTTTTCTATATAGGACACACAAAATTGAAATCAGCCTTTTGTTATGCATTTTTATTCTAGTGACAGGATTGTTGATGGCCCTAATAAAAGTACTTAATAAAGCTCTGGAATAATACTGGTGAAGAATGTGCTTAGTAGCTGAAAACCACCCCATCCAGTTAAAATCCTCACTTTCAGTGAATGACGGTAAAGAGCACCCCACAGTCACTGCCCCCGTCTCCTGTCTCTACAAATGCTCTGATCTCTCTATGGAACCTCACAGGCAGTGCGGCGGCGGCTCCTGGGAGGCTGAGCCGCTGTCAGCACCAACCAGGGTAGCGTCTGCTCTGCAACCACAAAGACCTTCCCTAAAGTAAGCTCTCTGATTTTCAGACTTGACAGAGAGCTGGTACTCATTCCAAGGATGATAAATGCATGTCACTCGTTCCGTGATACACTCCAACCTGTAGCAAATAGTACTAAGGGAACCAGTTGTAAAGCTAAGGATCAACTAAAAAGCCGTTTGCTGCACGATCACGGTCAAGTCCACCTCCTCCCTCATTCATGATAAGTCTCGAAGCCAGTAAGTTCTGTGGAGGGACAACAGCAGTTCAGCTGTAGGAATTCCAGAGAAATATTTACAGACACACAAAGGGAATGGCAACCCACTCCAGTGTTCTTGCCTGGAGAATTCCACGGACAGAGAAGCTTGGCAGGCTACAGTCCATGGGGTCGCAGAGAGTCAGACACGACTGAGTGTCTAACACATACACATGCAAAAGAAATGTCCAGAACACAATCTCATAAAGTGTCAGGCCCCAGATGACCTGTGTCGCACACACTGCTTGTTATAAAGGGAAACAGAGATCCAAACATGTTAAATTATTTCCCCCTCGTCACACACTGGTCCAGAACCAAAAAGGCCACAGAGACTTCATTCCACATATTCTTCTGCCCTCCAAAGCCTCCTGTCCCAAGTTGAACCATAAATTTCTGCAGAGTACTGATAACTGTGAAAAGCTAGATTGAGCAAGATTAATAGAATGGCAGTTGCAACTTAATGCCAATCACTGCTTCAAAAGCTTCCAGGAATGATCAAGTCCTCAACATTCACAGTAAAAGCAGATATTTCATAGTTTCATCCCAGAAGCACTCATCATGCTATTATGTCTGGCGCTGTGAGATATAGCACTGGGTAAGAAAGTTACAGTCTCTAAAATCTATTTTAATGATTTTATTTTTGTAACTGTGTACTATTACAAGTCCATGTCCTTATGAATAAGAACAAGAACAGATAAAGCTCATTGGATTCCAAACTGATGCTCCAATGTGCCTGCTCCTTAGGCTTTTCCAGGCAAACCTACATAGTCACAGAGTACAGAAAAACTGATAAAAATAATCTTTACAACTCAGTCAAAGTCTACAGTATGGACTATCCTAAATGTGTTTTATGTTGGTTACATAAAGCTACACCAAGTCTAACAACATTTGAACTTATGGTCCTTTAGAGATATTTTTGACAAAAGTATTCATCAAGTTATTTTTAAGATTATTTCTGAACTTAAAACCGTGTACCAGTAGGAACATTTTTCTTTGACAGAATTAAAATATTAAATGAAAGGTACCTAACAGTGGTTCTAAATATATGTAGTGTCAGGAGGTTTTTACTTTCAAATCAATTATCCAAGTTTAAATGAGCTCTTTTTCATTAGCTGGTCATTTTTCTAGATTATATATGAAAGTTGTAGAAAGTTATTACAAGAATTTTCTTTCCTTTGGGGCAAGAAAATATTAGGAAATGCATTTATTAAAGATCTCAGAAAAAAAAAAACTGTGTTAATTTTGACTTTTCTTACTGATTTCCTTTAAAATTGAAACAGTCTAGGGATCACTCATAATAACAGAAGGCGTAGTGTTTTCCCTTTTAAATTTTATTATTTTTCCTTTTATGCATAATTGACAAGCTGTTTCTAAAATGTATAAGGAAATATAAAGAACCTAGAAGGAAAAAAATCAATCTTGAAAAACAAAACAAATTAGAGGACATACCCAGCCTGGTTTCAAGGCTTACTAAACAAAGCTAGAGTAATCCAATCAGTGTAGTATTAGCCTAAAGACAGATAGACAAACAGACAAGAAGAACCAAATACAAACTCTAGAAATAGACCTACACTTAGGAAACTACTTGATTTTTTAACAAATGTGCCAAAGCAATTTAATGGGGAAAGAAAGCTTTATGGAAAATAGTGTTGGGGAAAAAAGTGAACTGACACCATCTCACTCGATTTATTAATTCAATAGAAAATATAGATGTAAATATAAAAGCTAAAACTCTAATACCTTTGGGAAGCAAACAAAAGAAAATATCTTTACAACCTTGGCCTTACAAAGTTCTTCTTTTTTTTTTTAAAATACAAAGCGCAGAAAATACTAAACCATAAAAGAAAACAACTGATGAAATAGACTACACCGAAAGTTAAAAATCTCTGCTCATCAAAGTAAATGGCAAGTCACATTTGGAAAAAGGCTGTTCTCCAGCATATATAAAGAATTTCAGCAACTTAACAATAATTAAAAACACAGAAAGAAGCCAATTAAAATGAATAAATGACCTGAACACTTTACAGTCCAATAAGCAAACAACAAAACCTCAGCGTTATTGGACATCAGAGAAATACAAATTTAAACCACACTAAGAGAGCCCTATATACTCACCAGAATGGCTATTAAAATATTGCGAATGCCAAATGAATAGGAAATGGAACTCATATATTGTTTGCAGACATGAGAAAATGAAACAACCAGTTTAGAAAACTATTTGAAAGTTTTGTATAAAGTTAAAATGCACCTATCCTAGTAAATTCGCTCCTGGTAATTTACCCCAAAGAAATAAAGCTAATATCCACAACCAATAAGACAGATTAAAGAATGATCACAACCATTTCATTCATAAGAGCAGAAGTTTTTTTTTGTTTGTTTTTATTTTTTTAATGCCCATCCACAAACAAACTGTGCATTCAAACATTAGACTACTACTCAGCAATAACAAATGTACACGTTGGTGATCACAACCGCTGTATGAAGCCTGACACAAAAGAGTGTGTTCCATATAATTCCATTTATATAGTGTTTTATGACAGATAATTAAACTATGGTGATAAAAATCAAAACAATTGAGTATCTGGGCTGGGGAGGAGGATTAACTAGTAAAGAGACATAAGAATTTTCTTGAATGATAAAAATATTCTATACATTGTTATTGATGTGGCTTACATACGTCTCCATTTGCCAAAATTTATAGCGTATTCTTAGAAATGGCAACACACTCCCATATTCTTGCCTGGGAAATCCGATGAACAGAGGAACCTGGCAGGCTGCAGTCCATAGAGTCACAAAGAATCAGACACAGTTTACAACTAAACAGCAACAGACAACAGTGCCAGCCTTCGGCATGGCTTTTGCCCTTGTTGCTGATCACACTGCTGCTGCTGCTGCTGCTGCTAAGTCGCTTCAGTCGTGTCTGACTCTGTGCGGTCCCATAGACAGCGGCCCACCAGGCCCCTCTGTCCATGGAAGTTTCCAGACAAGAGTACTGGAGCGGGGTGCCACTGCCTTCTCCGGCTGATCACACTGCTACTGATCATACTGTACACTTAAGTGCATTTCATTCTGTGTCAAATGAAAAATGAAAAAAAAAAAGGGAAAAAAGCCTTGATGGACATTAGAGATCTCATTTTAATAGCTCACATCTTCTAAACACATATTAAACAAATAAAAAAGAGTGGTAAATTTTTACGTGCCTGTTTTCCTCCCCTCATGTGAGGTATAATTGGTCCTTCATTGCCATTCAGTGATCTTCCTCAAGGACTGGAAACCATTGAGAAGAGCTCTAAATGTTCTTAGTTTCTAAGGTTTAATGAAACAAACCTAGCTTGTTATCAGGTGAAATATATCTGAATTTGCTTTTAGCCAAACAAGTTGTAACTTTCACATTATGTTCTAACGTTAAACAAAAATTTCATAATAGTGCTAAATTTTATACCAAAATAGGTTTTAATAACTTAAAATATGACTGTGTGTTTCTGAACATCTTTGGCTATTTACTAATCCTACCTTAAACACTGACTACATTTACTTAGCATCTTTCATTTCCCAACTACTCCTTCATATCATTATTTGCAAAAAATTAGGAAATCATGATTTCCCACTTAGCCATATTTGGACACACTAGGTGATTTGGGTTACCTTTACCTATGATTATCTATTAAAAAAAGAAAAGAAAAGCTAAACTCAGCCTCCTCTTTCAGGGGTTTCATTCTTAAAGTCAGAGACCATTTGTTCATTCAGTGCTCCTTTCTTTCTATTCCATATTCTAAGGTGTCTGAGGATGGTGATGAGACCTTTTAACATAAAACTAAGATTTCTCCATCTGTATAACAGGAACAAATTAGGGCATTCATCTAAAAAAAGCAAAGTGCTTGAATAGTGCAATCTCTGATGAAGAATGGGCAAAAATGGTACTTGAGTCCTCTAAATTAGAGCATTAGTCCTTGTCCTCGGGAAGAAAAAAAAAATCAGGAGAACATTGGACTGAACGAAATTGAACAGAGAAGTCAGTGGTGAAGAATAAACCGGAAGGTGCTCAAATCAGGGGAGTAAAGGTGAATGCTGAGAACATAACAACTGTCAGAGGTAGAATGCTTAACACCCAGGGATCTGAATCATATGACACACTGTTCGGTCTAGCCCGATCTAAGCTTCACAGTTTCTCAAGACAGAAAAACTGCGTTCCCCATTCAGGCTGCAGGTAACCCAACAGAAACTGTTGATGTCGAATGCAAAAGCAGGAGCTAGGGCCAAGACCAACTGAGAAATATACCCAGACAATTCAGATTAAAAATAAGGGTTTGCATGAAGTAGCCATGCATTTACGCAAAGGTACATTTTTGGCTCATGGTTTTATTTAAAAAAGGGGTTGGTCGGGGGATGCTATCAGCTTTTCCTCAATGAAATTAAGCAGATTAGAGGATTTGTGAGTCCCTTCTAATTACTAGAATCTATGTTTATTGTCTCAATTATCTGAGTATTTCAAGCAAGGCTGTTTGGGGCTTGGAATCTTCACATAATTACCACAAATTTTCATTTAATTTTGCATGTGTGGACACAGTCTTAATGGTGATTTGTATTCCATCTGGGGACTCAGTTTAGTGAGACTTTCCCCAGTGAATGTGTTCTGTGGAACCCTGGCACCGTGAGCCACTGCCAGGGCCGGGCTAGCATGGAAACTTACCAGCTTGAGGGCTATCTATTTTCTGTATAATCAAGGGCTAAGAGCTCTGGTAACCAAGCTTTTGAATTTGAAACTCAAATATTCCCTGCTTTTAAAAATACTTCCCAAACTGAGATTTTGAATACCAAGTAGCTTGATTACAAAGATAAGCAATAGAAACTTTCCATTTCTGAGCAAATTTAGGCCTTTATTTAATAATTCAGAGAATTATGTATCTCAAATCAAAACCTAACAGAGAAGCATAAATATTATGATTACACATTTAATAAAAATAATTTTGTATTTGGAACAATATAAATCCAGATTAAATATAGAAAATACACAAAGCCAAGGAAAGAGACATCTTAAACATTTTTTGAAAAACCAAGTGTTTGGTAATCAGTACTTTTAAATGTATATTTTATAAAACCAGACAATCTAATCATAATGAGGTCTCCTAATAAGATGGCTAAGTAATTACAAGTAGTTTGAGAAATGCTAGAGGTATCTTTCATTTACCAAGGGAAACTTTTTAAAGGCAGGGATCCAACTTTATTCCTCTCTGAACCTCCCATAGCACAGCACTTCCTCACAGGAACTGCTCAATAAATGATTGCTTATCCAAATAAAAGATGGAGCATATTCCCACAAGGAAGAGAGACACTTGGCAGGTTGTTCAAACATACTCCCCAAAGAATAACTTAAAGCTCACTTTAAAGATTTAGAATCCTGGGTCCTCTCCATACACTTCAAATCAGAATTTTTGGAAAACCCAGGAAATCTAACAAGCATCCTGTATGACTTTTATGATTAAACAAGTCAGGACATAGGACAGTGTGGTATGAAACTGGGAAAATCAGAAGAAGACAATGGTCTATGAAATTCCAACTTAACATTTTAGGGCTCTCCCTAGCTTAACCTCCCAATGTTAGCTCCCTAAATTCTCAAGCGAAATTGTTTTGTGACAGTGAGGCTGCCCTACTCACAGAAAGCATATTGGATTCAAAAAAAATGATGGCACAACCATAAATATACTTTGGTCTGACTCCTGGCTTATACCAAAATGTGATTCTGCATCATTAGTAACCTGGCTTGTCTCTGCTCACATCGGTTTGGCTGTGATTAATGGCTAGGCCATCCACCCCGCACTTGACATTTCAACTGAGGGAAAATGTCCTGGCTCTCATTGCAATTAAGACAACTAATCTAGGCTTGCCCTGCAGCCTGAAGTCAAGCCAACTGCTGACTTCCCTTCCACCTCCCTTCTTCCTCCTGATGGATCACACCCTCACGCTGGTCAAGGCTTACTTTGCTACTGGTCACATTAAGTGACAACCTCCTTAGTTTTGCCAAAACCAAGAACCTTCAAACAAAGAACCTTGTCATTTTCTCCTAGTTATGTAGAGACAGGTTGCCTCCGCACGACAGCAACAGTTTCTGATTTCCTACCCTTGGCACCATTCTACGCCTGGATGCCAGGCTCACGATGGCCACACACTTCTGACACAAGAAGCATGAACTGCTCCCAGATGCACGAAAATCCCCAAGGCCACAGCTGGTATCTTAAATCCACGTAATGAATACGGCATGTCTCATGAAACATTTCATACTTTAAATCATGCGCCCTCTAATTTAAGTGTCACAAAATTAGGATCACCAAACTCTCCAGTGAAAAGAAAAATGCAGGAGCCACGAGCAAAGCCCCTCAGAAGAAGAACCCGTTTCTAAAGCCAGCGCCTAATCACGGGCCACCTGGGCTGGCGTTAAGGCAAAACGTTTATCTGAAGAGATACCCCTTTGTGAGTCATAAGCAGTTATGTTTGGGTAAGAAAGTAATCGAATCTCACTGTGACCCAGTAAAGGGAGAATAAAGAAAGAAAGAAAGTGAAGTCACTCAGGCGTGTCTGGCTCTTTGTGACCCCATGGACTGTAGCCTACGAGGTTCCTTCATCCATGGGCTTCTCCAGGCAAGAGTACTGGAGTGGGTTGCCATTGCCTTCTCCAGATCTTCCCAACCCAGGGATCGAACCCAGGTCTCCCACATTGCAAGCAGATGCTTACTAGTATTAGTATGGTGGTAGTGTTGAAAAAAGTGCCGTCATAGACGTCAGCTCATAATGGGAAGTCTGTAATTGTTAATTCCTTTCCCTCTCCCCTCACCATATCCTAAATACGCCCTGCCCATTTCCCATTTTTGAAGATTTGCTCATACTAAGCCTATGTCTGGGCTTACCTCCATCAGGCCTATTCAAATCGATCCAGCTTAAGAACTAATTAAACCCTATAAGATGACCTCTCTGCTTGTGTTCTTCACTTTGGGCCCCAAGAATCTTTCAATATTCTGTAATTCATACAGTGTTGTTGTTAGAAAAAAATAGATTGTAATCAAAGATTGATGTAAATGTCTGTCTAATGTATCATCCATGTACGCATATTCTACTGAGTGAGTTTCTAAAGAAAGGGGCAGGATCACATGCTTCTGTTTACCTCCCAAATGCAAGGACTACGAGCTACACAGAAAACTGCTGGCTATCGTGCTTCATCGATTAGAAAGGACGTTTGCATCAGTAAAAAAAAAACCTTCTTCTGAGCGAACACTCAGCTCTGAAGATGTTACTTGATCGTTGAACTGTGGACAGTTCTGTGAATATCTGAGATCCTTCTAACGAGATCCTGAAAGGCGCTAAAGAGATCCGAGAATCAAGACATTCTTATCTGAGGCATTAATCAGGCATGGACTCATTCTCCCAACATCAAAAATAAATTAACAGAAATGAAATCCACTCACAACTGAGTATAAATTTTCATAACACACAAAAGGCGAAGGGAAAAAGGAAAAAAATTATAGCACTAAAAAGACAGAATCTTCTTTGGGAAAACATTTACTAAGAAAGCAGATTTCAGATAATATCTGTTCATGTTCTCTTTTAAATTCAAGAGAACATTTGCCCTCTGAAACAAAGATTAACTGTAGAATATAAAAAGATAAGAGCTAAAGGGCAAAGAGAAATAAAAAAAAAAAAAAAGAACTGAGTGAAATGTGGCAAGAATGTAAGAACACTAACAGTTCCAAAGCAGAATTAGAAACTGCAAAAGGCAAGACCTCACTGGCAGTCCAGTGGTTAAGACTCCGTGCTTACACTTCACCAGGCACAGGTTCAACCCCCGGTTGTATAATTAAGATCCTACGTGCTACATGGTACAGCCAAAAAAGGTGCAAAGCGCATTGACAAAGAAAAGTTTAAGAATGTAAGAGAAATCTGATTCATTTATCAGTTACATTATATGTGCCAGACATTACATGACTACCCTGCATTAATTATCTTGTGAATTTTGACAACAAGTTATAAATGAAGTGCTGTGTTTAATAATGAGAAAACAAAGGCTTGGAAAAACTATCACAGCATATGGTAGGCTGGCATTGATGAGTTTTTTTTCTTTTATTAAATACACAGAAATGCTTAATAGAAAACACACTTTTGAAAGAAAGCTGAACACCCAGAAGTTAGAAATGAAGGCAAAAATAAGGTAGATGACAAAGTGCGCAATGATGCCGCAGGAGCACAGACCAGGTTTCTGCACAGATTGAGGCTGTGTGTTGGCAACTTGAGCTCCAAAACCCACTCAACGCAAGGCATGTAGAAGTCTGTATAGGGGCACAGAGTTGAGTCCCATGAAGAGAACATAGTTCACCAGTCTAGGGGAAATGGCCAGGAAGCTGACAAAGCTACTTATGGAAAGTAAAAAAAAGAAAAAACAATCTGCAAGAAATGTATAACCAATGCGTAGCTCAAAGACGATTCAACGTAAACCATCTCTGTTCCCAAAGCCCAACCTAAGAAATTAAGATAAAAACTCAACCAGGAGTTTAAACCCATGCATCTCCATCAGTATCCAACATAAAACTTCTCTGTAAGGATGCTCTGACACCCAACCCTCACAAGACAACTCCAGAGAGCTGCCAGATAAAATACCGGGAATCCCCAGGTATATATGAGTTTTAGACAAACAATGGATGAATATATACCAAATATTGAATGTGGAAAGAGAAAACTACACTAAGGTGAAAGAAAAATTTACCCGTGACTGACTTATACTCAAAAAGGTAATAATTGTTTATCTGAAATTCAAAATGTAGCCAAGCAATCTGTATACTATTCGCTAAAGCTGGCAAATCTTCCAAAAGTGGACAGTAGTTTTCTTAAGATAAATTCACACACACACACAGATAAAGAAGGACAAAAAGAGCAAAAACTCACATAATAGAACAAAACATAAACAATAGAAAAACAATAGAGAAAGCACAGATTACCAGTATTAAAATAAATGGATAAAAATAACACTGTAAATGATTTTTTAACACAAAATTAAAAACAGGTGAAAATCTAGCTGTGGAATGTAAGGTTGATTCAACATTTGAAAATTAATACAATTCTCTGTTACTTAAAAAAAATAGCAAATAAAATCAATCATACTATCATCTCCACAGATGTAAAAAAGCATTTGGCAATATAAAACCTACTGGATACAGTTTGCTTCATATAAAAATGTTGATATCTTTAATGTTTGGGTACAAAACAGAGATATTCATTCTCACTCCATCTGTAATATTGCAGTGGAAATTGTTGTCACTATAATAAGGTAACAGTTCAGTTCAGTCGCTCAGTCTTGTCCAACTCTTTGTGACCCCATGGACTGCAGCACGCCACACTTCCCTGTCCATCACCAGCTCCCGGAGTTTGCCCAAACTCATGTCTATCGGGTTGGTGATGCCATACAACCATGTCATCCTCTGTCGTCCCCTTCTCCTCCCGCCTTCAATCTTCCCCAGCATCAGGGTCTATTCCAGTGAGTCAGTACTTCGCATCAGATGGCCAAAGTATTGGAGTTTCAGCTTCAGCATCAGTCCTTCCAATGAATATTCAGGGTTGATTACCTTTAGGATTGACTAGCTTGATCTCTTTGTAGTTCAAGGGACTCTCAAGAGTCTTCTCCAACACCACAGTTCAAAAGCATCAATTTTTTTAGGGCTCAGCTTTCGTTATAGCCCAACTCTGACATCCATACATGACTACTGGAAAACCAAAGCTTTGGCTAGACAGACCTTTGTTGGCAAACTATTGTCTCTGCTTTTTAACATGTTATCTAAGTTGGTCATAACTTTTCTTCCAAGGAGCAAGCATCTTTTAATTTCATGGCTGCAGTCACCATCTGCAGTGATTTTGGAACCCAAAAAAATAAAGTCTCTCACTGTTTCCAATGTTTCCTCATCTATTTGCCATGAAGTGATGGGACCAGATGCCATGATCTTAATTTTCTGAATGTTGAGTTTTAAGCTAACTTTTTCATTCTCGTCTTTAACTTTCATCAAGAGGCTCTTTAGTTCTTCTTCACTTTCAACCATAAGGGTGGTGTCATCTGCATATCTGAGGTTATTGATATTTCTCCCGGCAATCTCGATTCCAGCTTGTGCTTCATCCAGACCAGCGTTTCTCATGATGTACTCTGCATAGAAGTTAAATAAGCAGGGTGACAATATACAGCCTTGAAGCACTCCTTTCCCTATTTAGAACCAGTCTGTTCCTTGCCCGGTTCTAATTGTTGCTTCTTGACCAGCATACAGATTTCTCAGGAGGCAGGTCAGGGGGTTTGGTATTCCCATCTCTTGAAAATTTTTCCACAGTTTGTTGTGATCCACATAGTCAAAGGCTTTGGCATAGTCAATAAAGCAAAAGTAAATGTTTTTCTGGAACTCTCTTCCTTTTTTGATGACACACAGATGTTGGCAATCTGGTTCCTCTGCCTTTTCTAAGTCCAGTTTGAACATCTGGAATTTCATGGTTCACGTACTGCTGAAGCCTGTTTTGGAGAATTTTGAGCATTACTTTACTAGCATGTGAGATGAGTGCAATTATGTGGTAGTTTGAGCATTCTTTGGCATTGCTTTTCTTTGGGATTGGGATGAAAACTGACCTTTTCCAGTCCTGTGGCCACTGCTGAGTTTTCCACATTTGCTGGCATATCGAATGCAGCACTTTCACAGCATCATCTTTCAGGATTTGAAATAGCTCTACTGGAATAAGGTAGCAAAAAGAAATAAAAGTCATAAAGATATTAGAAAGGAAAAATAAAGCTGCCTTTCCTTTACAGATGACAAGATCAGACTTTTTAATTTCAATCCATTGGAATTTGTCAGTTTGTAACTGGACCATATCCAGACTGTTATAATTAATACACAGTATAAAGGTATTGAGCTTCCCAGGTGGCACTGGTGGTAAAGAACTCACCTGCCAATGCAGGAAATTTAAGAGATGCCAGTTCAATCCCTGGGTTTGGAAGCTCCCTGGAGGAGGGCATGGCAAGTCACTCCAGTATTCTTGCCTGGAGAATCCTCATGGACAGAGGAGCCTGGCAGGCTACAGTCCATATTATCACACAGAGTTGGACCCAACTGAAGCGACTTTGCATGGCATGGCATAAAGGTATTATTGAGGAAATATGGGATTAGTAACTATGAGAAAAACTAAGAGTCCAAGTGGCCAAAATGATTTTGTTTGAAGATCGAGAGGTGTAAGAATGGATTTTGGTTCTCACCCCATGCTTTGTATCTGCTGATTATTAACCACTGTCTTTCATTGGGAGGCAGTTGTCTATGGCACACTCATATTTTAAGTCATCATGTGAGTAAGGCTCCAGCTGACCTTGTTCCAAACTAGCTTACAAAAATGTCTGTATAAGAAATAGCCTTGGAATACAGAGATAGTATCCCCTCTACAAAGGATAGGTTTTCCTGTTGCCATGGAAAGTACATCTCCTTCCACAGCTAGGGGCAAGCCCATTTACTGCCCATTATAAAATATTCATAATCCCTAAACTCAGAATTCTTAATGTTTCCAACTGCATATATAGGTATCATCACCCTCTCTTTGTGTTGCCCTGTGGGCATTAAGGTTCAAATATCAGGCATAAAGATAATGCGGATATCCTGGTTTCCACCATTGCTGTGAATCATGTGGTGTTTTTACCTCTAACCCTAGGGGTCTTGGGTCTTCTGGAATTAACCATTAAACTGTGGTGGACTAACTGGTTAGCTTGTAAATAAAGTACAATATCATGCTATTTGTAGTCTTTTTAAATATATTCTTATACAACTTTGTGTATATGTCATACATTTTAAGCCAAAAGGCAAAAATGTGAGCATTTATCTATCTCAGTTTGTAGAAAGAAGACTTCCTATGGATTAAAAAAAAAAGGATGACAGAAATGAAAATAAATTTGAACTAATTGACAGCATTTTTACTTAATCTATGTTATCAAACACAATCAACAGAATTAAGAAATGAGAATATAGGAAAGGAAAAAAAGTTTTACTCAACTTTCTTAGGGTCACTGGTTGGGTCTGAATATTTAACAAAGACTGATTAACAGATGAAAAGCATAGAAATTTTTTCTGTATCAGTTTTACATGGCTGCTTTCATAAGAAAATAAAGACCCAAGGAAACTAATTTTTTTGTTTTGTTTTTTGCTAGATTTGATGATGGGCTGTTCTTGTTGCTATTCAATCACTAAGTCATGTCTGATTCATTGTGACCCCAGGGGCTCTGACAACCCAGGCTTCCTTGTCCTTCACCATCTCTTGGAGTTTTTTCAAATTCTTGTCCATCGAGTTAGTGATGCCATCCAACCATCTCATCCTCTGTCGTCCCCTTCTCTTCCTGCCTTCAGTCTTTCCCAGCATCAGGGTCTTTTCCAATGAGTCAGTTCTTCTCATCAGGTGGCCAAAGTACTGGAGCTTCAGCTTCCGCATCAGTCCTTCCAATGAATGTTCAGGATTTATTTCCTTTAGGATGGACTGGTTTGATCTCCTTGCTGTCCAAGGGACTGTCAAGAGTCTTTTCCAGCACCACAATTTGAAAACATCGAGTTTTCAGCGCTCAGCCTTCTTTATGGTCCAACTCTCACATCTGCATGTGACTGCTTGGAGTACAAAATGAAGCAGCACAAAGGGAAGAGTGGGCAGTTGCGTAGAAATGGGATAGGAAGATATGAGGAGTAGACTGGGGAGAACACTTACATGGCCATTTTACGAAACTTTTTAGTGGAGAATGGTGGAGGGACGGGCAAAGTGACCTTCCTGCTTCTGCCACTTTCCAAAACTCCTTTGGCTTAAACCATTCAATATACCAGGGGTACATATTTTGGGGTAGAACTCCATCAAGACAAACTTGGGGAGAAAACTGTATCATTTTGAATGTCATTTATTTAATATTTCAAAAGCAATTTCAAATATGACTTTTAAAGGATAAATATAACACATTAGAACAAAAGAAATATTTTCCAATTACATATGGGAAATGTTCAACCTAATTAGAAAGAAATTAATTCATATTT
>SJYQ01104692.1:22089-38037 GCA_006410935.1 Redunca redunca | reverse complement strand
GGAGAATCCCAGGGACAGGGGAGCTTGGTGGGCTGCCGTCTATGGGGTCGCACAGAGTCGGGACATGACTGAATCGACTTGGCAGCAGCAGCATGAATTGGGAAAAACAAACTGATCAGTCACACACACCTCCAACACACCACGTCTAACGCAAGGGGCAAAGATCGCCAACAGAGAGACACGGGTGTCTGCCCTCAATGAGTTCATGGTCGAGTGCATGTTCTTTACTATGGGCTCATTAGGACTATAGGGGTGTGTGTGTGTGTGTGTGTATACACATGCAAATGTATGTGTTTATTTTATTTTTTTGGATGTGGACCATATGGTCTTTATTGCATTTGTTACAATATTGCTTCTCTTTTATTTTTTATTTATTTTTTTTACTACAAGGCATGTAGGATCTTAGCTCCCCTAGCAGGGATCAAACTTGTGCCCCCTGCATTGGAGGGCGAAGTCTTGCCCCTGGGAAATCCCCATATGTGTTTTTTTTAGGGGAGGATCCATCTCATAAGTCATATTTCCACAGTGATTTGTGATTCCTGTCGTAGTTTAAAAAGTGCCATTCTCATGGCATAAACTACTTGGAGTCAAAGACACCACCCCCACCTTCAGCTGTGCTAAGCAGGCTCAGAAGGATACAGGCACTGAGCTACAGGTCTCAGAGGAGAAAGAGGAGATCCAGGTAGAGGAGTGGAGGTGCGGGGAGCCACAGCAGAGGTGGGGACAGCAGGCACTCTGAGCAAAGGCCTGGAGGCAGGAGGCTCCAGGAGACACAGGGGAAGGCCCTGCACCCACGAGTACCTCCAGCGGGGGCCTGCCGGCCTGGTGCAGAGACTTTGGTGGGAGGCGCTCAGAGATGCCACTTCCCTCGAGGCTGGCCAGACTGCTCTGGTGGGACGTTGCCGACTTGGGGCCCCGAGGATGGGGGGGCCTGCTGGGGCCGGGAGGGGCCTCCTCGGCTTTGCCCAGACCCTGCAGGTGCCCGTCTCTGGTCACGGATGCACAGACATCTGCTGGCTTCACAGACTCCATCTGCTCCACGGTCTCCCTGGCAGGGAAGGAGAGGCATGGTCCTGGCATGGGCTGGACAGCTCTGTCCTGGGAGCCACGCAATCCAGGACACAAGCTCTGGAGTCAGACACCCCTGCATCCTCACCCTGTGCTGCTGCCCTCTTGCTGTGTGACCCTGGACAAGGTACCGCCCCTCTCTGAACCACACTTATCTCAACTATAAAATGAGGAAGCTGACAAAACCCACGCCATACACTGGGGCAGAAACCATGCAGAAATAGAGGTGCCAGAGTACCCTTTCCCAGGCTTCTGGAATTTGCCTTCCCTCTTTCCTATTCCAGCCATTTCCATCAACTTCCATCTACTCAAAAAGATCATGTCACTATTGTAAACAAGACCAGTATTTTGTGTTACAGACAGAAGCGAACTTTGCAAATAAATACAAGGAACATGAAAACAGCATTATCATAGTCTAGATAAATCCTGTTGCCTAGTAAAGGCTCTTGGCCTGAGGCCTGCTGGCTTTCTTTCTGTTTCTCTCTTTTTAAAGGAAGATCCAGAGAGGCCCTGAAGACTTTACAGCCCTGAGACTTTCTCCTTGTTGTACATGGAATCTCCGAGACTGAGAATAAGAGTGATGCTATTTAATGCTGCATCTTTCCTACCAGAGATCTCATCCCACACCTCCCTAAATCATTTCAAGTGCTATCAATGGTGTACATTTCATGGTTTGTAGAGACACTGAGCTACAGGTCAGGAAAGCTGTTTCTAAACTGTAAAGGGCTGTCTACCTTCTAGGACAGTTACTATCCCTGTGGTTTCTGAGCTGGTGTAGGACCGGCGGGGAAAGCTCAGTGACCTACTCGAGGGGAACCCCGTGACTTCTCTCAGCCTGCGCCGGGGGCTGCCTGGTGGGGAGCCTTGGGGCCACTGCTTTTCCTGGAGCTGGAGCCAGCCTGTCAAAACCCAAGGTGCAGCTCTGGCTCTCTGTCTCGTCCTCCTCCATCCTCAGGGCTTCTGGAAGGGACTTCACACTGAGGTACCTGCAGAAAAACACAGAGGAGCGTGACTTCAACCCACAAGGCCAGCAAGATCCCACCACAGGGCCAGACGCCCTGGCCTCACGCCTGGTGGGCACTCACCGCTCCAGGAGGCCGTGGAAATCCTGCTCCACCTGCAGTTCCTTGTGCCTGAGTGGGGCTCGGGGGCCCAGCAGCCCTTCCTCTTCCTCATTGCTGGGAGCGCTCAGATCGGAGTTCATGTGCAATAGGTGGGGGCCAATGCTGGTGGCGTCGGGCTGGGGCCAGAAAGGAGGAGGGGCAGAGATTCAGCAGATACCTAAGACCACTCTTTAAAGACTTACCTTATGCCAGGCTCATGCTGGGTGCTGAAGGGCAGGAAAGAGGTTAGATTCACTGGCCTGTTACTCTTGTGTGCAAAAGTAGGGACTGGGTCACTGATCTCCAAAACCAGCTGCCATGAGTGTGCTGTGTGCCAGGCACTGTACACATATCACTTGGCAACAATCCCACCAGTATACAGGCTATTACAGCCCATTTTACAGACAGGTGCTCGAGGCTCAAACGATTTGCCTAAAGCCATACAGCAGCAAGGGGCAGTGCCAGGATTTGAACCCAGATTTTCATTCCAGTGGGAACACGCAGCCGCTCAAAACACCTTCACTTGTGGGAGCAGAGGAGTCCCTCAAGATAATGCCCTAGAGATGGCCATCTCCCATAGGTCTATGACGTGGGCTAGAGGCAATTCTGCAAAGCCCCTTCTGTGTATGGTTCTTATCTAGTGTAGCCATCTCTGTGAATAGTCTCCAGATCCACCTGGGTCTACAAGCTAGAAGCCTGGAGGTCATCATTTGCTCCTTTCCTCTCACCATCACTCCAACTCCAGTCCAATGCACCTTCTAAACCTCTCTCAAGTCCATGCATGCCTCTGCACCTGCCCCACCACCTCCCCAGCTCTGAAGGTGAAAGTGTTAGTCTCTCAGTCATGTCCAACTTTTTGTGATCCCACGGACTGTAGCCTGCCAGGCTTCTCTGTGCATGGGGTTCTCCAGGCAAGAATACTGGAATGGGTAGCCATTCCCTTCTCCAGACGATCTTGCTGACCCAGGGATCAAACTTGTATCTCCCGCAGAGCAGACAGTCTCCTGCATTGCAGTCAGATTCTTTACCATTTGAGCCACCAGGGAAGCCCAACCTGCAAATCCTCTTATATCATCTCCTGCTGAAAAAACAGCAGAGATTAAAATCATCCCCCTGAGGTGACCACATACCTAATTCCGGGGGCCCCTACCTGCCTCTCCGGACACATCTCTTAGACAGTGGACCCCTCACTGTCTATACTCTAACCACGGGGCCTTTGTATAGGCTGTGTTTTCTGCCAGATTTTTTTTTTTTCCTCTTCTGCACCTAGTAATTCCTACTCCTTTTCAGATTTCATTTAAACATGACTTCCTCAAGGAAAGTTTTTCTGCCTCCTTAATGAACTCAGATATGTTAGCTTGTTATCTACTTGGTGTAGAACTCCATAATTCTCCTTCAGAGCACTGATCAAAATTAAAGTAACAAGTTTAACTCTACAGAAAATTCCATGAGGGTGAAAGTGTTGGTCACTCAGTCCGATTCTTTGTGTCCGACTCTTTGCTATGCCATGGACTGTAGCCTGCCAGGCTCCTCTGTCCATGGAATTCTCCAGGCAAGAATACTGGGGTGGGCAGCCGTTCCTCCCTCCAGGGGATCCTCCCAAGCCAGGGATTGAACCAGGTCTCCTGAGTTGCAGGCAGACTCGTTTCCATCTGAGCCACCAGGGGAGCCCATGAGGGTAGAGGCCACCTGTTATTTTGGTTGTTTTCTACTGACTTCCCACCATGTGTCTCGAGTGTCGGCATAAGGTACAAACTTCTCAGATGTCATGAAGCTACTGATGGAGAAACCAGTGAACGAAGGAACAGTCTGCTACGGTTGGGTAAGGAGGTACCTCAGGGCCGAGGGTCTGGATGGCCGATGTGCGGGTTTGTTCCAAAGGAGAGGGCGAGTCTGTTGGCTGGGGGGGGGAGGGCGTGGCTGGGGGGCTGTCCAAAGCCAAGTCTGACCCGACTTGCCCAGGCTCCTGCTCATTGTGGTCCATGAGGTCCTTCAGCTCATCCAGGCGAATTCCCAGCTGGAATATCTCTGCTTCCAGTTCCCTGGAACAAGGAAATGTCAGCAGGCCTCGAAGGCTGTGCTTTAGAGCAGAGATTCCAGAAATGCCCACGGAGGGCCCATGGAGGGCCCATCTGACATCATCATTTAGATTATAAATAAACGAGATAAAAGTAGACTCCACTGGGAATAAGGAGGCTCAGCCCAAGTTCCCATCTGCCACCAACTGGGTGTAGGACCTTGAGTAAATCCCTTTCCCCTCTGGCCTCAGTTTTCCCATTCTCCAGTGAGGGGATTCTACTCTTATCCCCAAGGGCAATTCTCGTGGCAGGGAGTCTAAAAGGACACAGATCTCAGCCTTTGAGTATCCCCCATCTGGACATGCTGCTAATTGGGATGGGATTTCTCCCCGCTCCCCAAGTGTGTGAATTAAGGATGAAGCGTGCCCCTGCGGGTGGGGACCTGGGGCCTGGCCCATCTGTCCTCCCAGGCCTCCCTCCCCAGCAGGTACCTGTCAGGATCAAATCTCCTGGGTGTCCCCTTGGAGCCGGCAAGCTGCTGGGACAGGTGCCACTCCCTGCAGGCCTTCAGGTAGTCCTCCTCCAGGGCCGCGTGGGCAGCCTTTAGCTTCTGGAAGACCTGAAACCAGACAGGCCAGTGAGACTCAAGCGCCCAGGCCCTGTGGGCTCCGTCCTTGCAGACACAGTGCATGAGCTGCTCGTGGGTGTGTGGGATGGCTGTGGGACTCACCCTGGACTGCGGAGACCTCTGGGCTCCCGAGTGTCTGGAAGGCTGGGGTTGGTAGCCTCTGGAACCTGTTTGCCCTGGTTGACTTCCCTGACCTTAGACTGGTAGGACAGAGGCACGGCTTAGAGCCTTGGCATGAGCCCCAGAGGGTGCCAGTCTTTCCTGGGTAGACCCGTAAGAACCCTGATGTTCCATGATGGGCACAGTGTCAAATATACTATTGCTGTATCGCCATAAAGACCTACTTCTTGAGAGGCCTTAGTTCCTCATACTTGATTCTCAAAACTGTAGGCTTTGGAATATAAGTCACTCTTCTCCTGAATCCAAAACATCCTGTTGGATAAAACACCCAACAGATGTATTATCATCACTGTCATACTATTGATAACAATAACTGACATTTACGGAGCACTGAGGCTTTGTCTAAAGGACACTGCATTATTCATTTAATCTTCAGCATAACCCTAACGAGAGGGGTAATTTATCATCTTCATCTAAATGGGAGGAAACTGAGGCACAGAGAGGTTACTTAAGTTGGTGAAGGTCACACAGTGAGTGAGCAAGTTGTAGAGTTAGGATTTGAACCCAGGCCCTTGAGCTCCAGAGCTCATAGTCCCAACCACTGCACGAGGCTCCCAGAGTAAACATGATGCTAGTTAACTCTTGGCTAGAACCACGGGAGGTGGGACCATTATCCCTGACTTCTTATCATCCTCATCTCGCTCATTCTATGCTGACGACAGAGGTCGGCCAAGGACAACCTAGAGGCTCATCCCCAGTCTAGCTTGACCTTCCAGCAGCTCTCAACTTCCCTGGATATGGAGGAATTAGAAAAGGGGGGAAGAAAAAGCATAACTGATTTTCAAGGTCCTTCTCAACGGGATGATACAATCCATGTGACATATCTTGTAACTGGAGCATGTGCGCAACGTCTGTATAGCAACATGCGGGCCTGTGGAGTCCCTTCAGCCGTGTCCAGCTCTTCGCAACCCTGCGGACTGTAACAGGCCAGTCTCCTCTGTCCGTGGGACTGCCCAGGCAAGAATACTGGAGTGGGCTGCTCTGCCCTCCTCCAGGGGATCTTCTCCACCCAGGGATGGGCCTGCGTCTCTTACGTCTCCTGCATGGGCAGGTGGGTTCTTTACCACTAGTGCCACCTGGGAAACCCATATAACAACACAGTAACTGCTGATATCATAACAGTGAAAACTATCAAACCACGGATGTTGCATTTGCCGCTCCCAGTCCTCCCCCTCAGCTCTTCTCCTCACCCTGCCCTATGCCTTGAGCATCAGCTGGCCTTCCAGCTGTACCTTCCCCTGGGGTCTTTCTAGGGGAGGCATCTATTAGAGGTCAGAGGGTGGGAGGGGAGAGACCTGGGAGAGAGCAGCTTCAGGCAGGTGTGAGTCCCTGGGCTTCCCTGTCCCTTGTTGGGCTCCCTGAGCCTGCGGCCCACATCCCTGCTAACAGCTCCTTCACTGATCCCTACACCCGAAGCTTTGAGAGCTTCAACTGATCCTTCCTGGGACCCTGTCTGATGCAGCAGAAATCTAAATTTTATGAGTGATCATGCTGCTGCTGCTGCTGCTAAGTCGCTTCAGTCGTGTCCAATTCTGTGCAACCCATAGACGGCAGCCCACCAGGCTCCCCCGTCTCTGGGATTCTCCAGGCAAGAACACTGGAGTGGGTTGCCATTTCCTTCTCCAATGCAGGAAAGTGAAAAGTGAAAGTGAAGTCGCTCAGTCATCTCCGGCTCTTAGTGACCCCATGGACTGCAGCCCACCAGGCTCCTCCGTCCATGGGATTTTCCAGGCAAGAGTACTGGAGTGGGGTGCCATTGCCTTCTCCATGAGTGACCATAGTTACCTAGAAATACTGGCGTCCAGAAGGAAATAAGCCAATAATGGTTAGATTAGGGGGTCTCTTCACCTCCCCATCCCCAGTTTTCAAGCTTTAGCAATCACTTTTATAATAAAGAAAATTTAAAAAGAAAATGCCTTTTCCTGGTTGTCGACAGGTAGGACAATCAGTGGGGAGCTGGGCAGGGCAGTGGTTACGATCCTGGACTTGGGAATCAGATCTCTGTCTGGGCTGTACCACTTACTGGCTGTGTGGTCTTCAAGTCACCCCTCTGGGTTTTAGTTCATTCCAGTTATGTGGGAGTGATGACTGCAACTGCCTCGCCAGGTTTTTATGATGATAAAATGAATTAATGTACATCGAGGGCTTGTCACAGAGCCTGGCACACCACCCCCGCTGCATAATAAGTGGTGACTATTGTGCTCTATCGATCATTATCATGGAAAGCTAAGCGGGGGCTGTCTGTTCAAAAGGGAGACACGGTGTCTGGGATTCCCTGGTCTGTCTTGCAGCAAACAAGGCTTTGGAGGCTATGCTTTGGGACACAGAGCAGCCGTCTAGCAGCTCCGCGGCATCCTCTGAAGTGGACAGTACCTTGAGTTGGTCCCGGGGTGTCAGCCGTCCTGCGTGTATCAGCTCTATAAAGGACTCCACCTGGGCATTGGAGGGGAAAGAAACACGCTCCATTAATCCAGGCTCAGGTGAGTTCTGCTGACTCCCACACTTAGCCACAGTCACACTTTGGCATAGGGAGCTGGGTCCCACCTCGGGACGTGGGTTTTCTGACAAGCACAGAGAGGCAGGTGCCAGAAACAGGCCCCAGCACCGGCTCTGGACACGGCAGTCTTGGGAAAAATCTAAGAGGAGCTTCCAGGATTTTATTTTATTTCACTCATGTGCATGAAACCTGTGAGGCAGGATATTAGCTGCATCCTGGTGGGGGTGAGGTGACAGGAAACAATCCGGATGCCCATCTGTGGAATAGTATGCAGCCGTCCAGAGGCGGCAAGCACGTGTGTGTGTATGTTCTCACTCATAAACGCCGCCATGAACTACTTTCAGCATCAGATCAAGGTACAGGACAGAGTGTATGGTATGCTACCATCTGCTATAAAATATAGAGAGAACAAAAAAGGAAAAATGCAAAACAATTGCTTATATATTATAAACTACCTCTAGAAGGATGAAAGAAACTAAAATATTAACTGTCTCTGGCGAAGAGAACTGGATGGTGTGGGGGAACAGGGAGAGGAGGAAGGTTTTCTACTATATGTATTCTCTGAACTTTGAACAAAGTGAATTTATTGCCTACTCAGAAATATACAAATTTGGGATATTAAAAAAAATCCAGGTACAACATAGTGTATATATGCGACCATTTCTATAAACACATGTGTGTTCATTAAACATTTGGTACAAAGCAGAAGGGCAAGAGTGGGAAAGAAAATTTCACTGAGTGTATTCTTTGCCCTGTGTGATGGTCTTTACCATGAGTATCTATTACAGTTACAAAAAAATTTAATTAGGGGAAAAAAGGCAAAGACAATTTGTAGATTTCTAGGAAAGCTCTAGATCAGTGTCAAAATATACAACTTTTCTTAATATAATTACATTATATAACTTATATAACATATAAAACTGAAGCATTAGTGCAAGCTACATATGTAATGTTCCAGTAACCATACTAAAAATGTGAAAAGACATAAGTGAATTAATTTTAATAAGATATTTTATAACCTAAAATATTATTTTGACATGTAATCAAATGTAAAAAAAGTATTGAGATGCTTTACAGTACACAGGACAAGGAGAAATGTCTCTCCAGTTACAGGACCCAGAATGACGGGGATAAAGAGGAATAAAGTTCATGTTGCTACAACATGGGTGAGCCTTGAAAAGACTGTGCTAAGTGAAAGAAGCCAGACACAAAAGGACAAATGGTATGCAAATCCATTTATACGAAATGTCCAACACAGGTAAACTCAAAGAGACAGAAGGGAAGCCCAGATGGTGCTCCTGGTAAAGATCCTGTCTGCCAATGCAGGAGATGCTGGAGACAAGGGTTCGATCCCTGAGAGGAGGCGATCCCCTGGAGAAGGGCATGGCAACCCACTCCAGTGTTCTTGCCTGGAGAATCCCATGGAGAGAAGAGCCTGGCAAGCTAGAAAAGAGTCAGACACGACTGAAGCGACTTAGCATGCATTCAAAGAGACAGAAGGCAGATGAGCAGCTGGCTGGGGCTGGGGGAAGGGGAATGGGAAGAGACTGCTTAATGGATATGGAGTTTCTTAGTGGATGATAAAGATGTTCTAGGATCGATCGTGTTGATGGCATCACAACTATGAAATACTGAAAGCCACGAAGCATTAACTTTAAATGACTGAACCGCATGTCATGTGAATTATATTTCAGTAAACTTGTTACCAAGAAAGAAAGAAAGAAAAGAAAATGGTAGTGTTTCTTTGAAAGAATTTGTTTTATGGACATGGTGATACAACTATTGCGTTTCCCTTTTTGCATTGGCTACTAGGAAGTTCAAAGCCAAACGTGAATCTGATAAAGTGTTCAGTGTCTTTGTTTATTCACTTCTCCCTAAGTTCATTTTATTTTTTTTCCTACACATACTTCCCCTTTACCCCAGTTTCCTCGCTTCTGTTTTCAGAATGTGGTTATAATGGGGGTATTTTCTAAGCCGCTTTAAAGTACTTTTGGAAAAAGGCCAAGCGTATAGTTACAAACAATAACAAATTCATAGTTATTTCGATGAAAATGAAAAGGCCTCTTGAGAAGTAACTGAGAATTGATTCCATAATGAAAAGAACTAGAGAAGTAGGGTGATCCAAAGAGGAAAAGGGAAAGTAAAGGTCCCATAACCCCTCCAGAATCCTGAAAAAGCTGAACGTCTCCCCCAGGAGTGAACCGGGAGATACTTTCAAGCACAGTTAGAGAGAATTTGATGAGACACAGAGCCAAAAAGGGAGTTAAACCTAGCACTGGGTGACAAGGAGGAGGCTGGAGCTTTGTGGCCTCTAAAACCAGCAGGAAAGTCCCAAGTTAACTCCTGCAGGGGAGTGATGAGTGTGCCTGGCACACAGACAGCCCCTCCCCCAAGTGGGTAGAGGCTCTGCTTTCTCCAAGGGAAGTCTGTCTCCCGTGGGCAAAGCTGGGGTTCCACTCACCTTGGTCAGGAACCGGCCGGCCTGAGAAGCCAGCTCCTGGGCCCGCTCTGCAGAGGGCTGGTCCTGGGCAATGCCCCCTGCGTCCTCCTGAAGCCACCCTAGGGTGGGCATGCTGGGGGGTGAGGAGGGGCTCAGGTCTCCTCCAGCTGATGGCAACCCTGGAATACACAGTCACTACATGTTGGGGCCAAGAACAGTCCTTCCTGGGCTGAGACTGGTGCTCAACTTCAAAACCACCACCTGCATCCTCCACTAACAGCTCAGCCTTCTCACGGTCTCCCCGCCTTTCCGCTGGCCCCAGGAAGTGACCTGGACAGTGTTGTCCCCCATTAAAGGCAAGGTGCAAATTTGCCCTGGCTCACACAGCTAGAGGCCAAGCCAAACCTCTGGGTTCCCAGTCAATAGTGCGGGCTTCAGCTCAGAAGGATGGAGGTTCAGTTCCCGACCCTCCTCTGTAGCGGTGTGACCTTCCCCATGTCGTCACCTCGCCAAGCCTTGGTTGCCGTAACTGTCAGTGCGCTAACACCAGTGGGGCCCGCAGCAGGCTGGTGTGGTGAACTGAGGCCGTGCATGGCAAGGCTTGGCGCAGGGTCTAGCCCGATGTGGGCTCTACTGTGATGACACGCTTTGTCAGACAAATTGCCCAAGACCATCCAGCTGCTAAGTAGAGAAAGCTAGGGCTTCACCCACGCAGCTCTGGCTCAAAGCAGACAGTTCCACGTCTCCATCTGACCTCTTCAAGTCACAGGGCCCAGAAAGGGGCCTCACCTCCCTCCCTCTCTTCCCCAGCCTGAAGCGAGGGCCACCCTGGGGTGGACCAAGTGTCCCCGGAGCAGTCACCACAGAGGAGCCTCCAGACACATCTCCCAGACTCACCTGAAGCCTCAGAGGCCTGCGGGCCCTCGGCGGGGCCCACATACCACTTCACAGAGTGGGGCTGTGGGATGGTGAAGGACAAGACCTTGGTCCCCTGGGGCATCGTCCCCGAGTGGATGCTGTGGCTGGGCCGGGGCGGGTCCGAGTACAGGTTCACCTATTGGGGAGGGGAGGCATGGCAGAGCCCAGTCACGGGTGGGGCAAACCACCCAGAAAGCGTCCCCTTCATTCATGCCATCACTCAGGTGCTCAATAAAGATGGGTAATAGATGTAAATAAATAAATAAAAATGGATAATAACTACTGCCTTCCAGTGGAACCTATGGGTGGGGGCCAAACACTGGGCCAAGGGCTTACACATCCTTTCCTTCTGTCTTTATGGCAGTCCTAAGAGGGAGGGACCACAGGCCTATTTTACAGAAGGGGGAACTGAGACTCAGAGAGGCTGAGTTACTTATTCAAAATCTCCAACTGAAAAATCCTTGAGCTGGGATTATAACCCTGCTTTGACTCCAGAGTCTATATTTTCCACATTAGTAATCTTATTAATTTTGTTATGATTTATAATATAATCGAATCATATTGTAATCAATATAGCATTTAACAGATGTAAAGTAGAATCATTTTACAATAATATGATCATTATTATTTTTATTAATAAAAACATTTCTAAGAATTACCATTACATTGATTTTCAGCTGTTTCAATGAATGCATAAACCAACAAGTGAAGGAATTGTTGCTCAGTGGTAGCCGATCTCCATCCTTTGAGGGTGGATTTCATACGGTAACAGTCCAGCATGTGGGAGAGGGGCAGCGAGTCAGGCAGACGGCCACGAAAGACCATCCGAGGTTAAAGGCCTGAGTGCCATACAGTGGTTTAAAGCAGAGCCTGGCAGACTATGGTTTGTTTTGACAAACATGGTTTTAGTGAACATAGCCACACGTGCTTGCTTTATGTACCAACTGTGGTTGCTTTCACGCTCTAATGGCAGAAATGAATCGTTATCACACAGAATGTACGGCCCACAGAGCTGAAAATAGTCACTATCTGGCCCTCTAAACAGGAAGTCCGCTGACCCCTGGCTTAGTGGATGAGCTCTGCAGTGCCTGGGCTCACATCGAGGCAGCTGATTAGACTAACCTGTCTGTGCCCAAAGTGAGTGCTCAATGAACAGCAGCCATCACCCTCATATCTGTCATCATCGGGGGCATAACTATTACCATCACCATCATCACCACCACGACCACCATCATCACTGCCATGGTTATTTATGTGGCCCTCATGGAGGCAGGCCCCTAAAAAAGCTCCTCTCCTGTGGTGCCTCAGTGGCCCCCCACCTGGTCCTCGACATCAGGCAGCTGATCTTACTGCCCTCTGCTCCCCTAAGGTCAGGAGTGGACAGTTCAGGGTGGGCTCCCAGGCCTACAGACAGGGAGCCTCTCCCTGCTTAGTTCTGGCTGTGGCAGAGAAATCTCCTCCAAAGTGAGGGACAATGGCCCAGCCATGGCTTGGCCCCTGCTGCCTCCCCCCTCTTTCAGGCCCTGCCTCTGATGAGAACAAAGCTGGATTTTAATAATCCCCTTGGCCATCTGCTCAGGCCTGCCTGGGGGGACTTGTCTCCCAGCAGCCCTCTCCTCCCAAGGTGACCCAACTCTGGGGAAGGCCTGGCCCTGGTGCATGCTCCCCCTTGCCCTACCCTGCCCACCCCCTAGCCTCAGGCCTGGCTGCCCCACAAAGACCCAACCTGGGGGAACAACAGGAACAAGCAGTTCTTAGCACCTCTGTTTCCACAGAGGGACCAACAGCCTGTGTGGAGGCCCAGGGAAGCGGGGAGCTGGGGGTGAGTGTGGGCAATTGCTGACCTGCTTCAGGCCTGCCCCTCCCAACCTGTCTCATGACCTAACCCAGGGTCCGCCCCCTCCGCCCCTGCCCCCCGCCGGGCATCCCATGGTGCTCCCTGAGGCTGGACTGGCTCCCTCAAGGGTGCTAAGCAGAGAGGGGTAGACCAGCAAGGGTGGGAAGCAGTGGGTTAAATAACCAACTATTCTCAGCACAGCTGGGTTTCACACAGCCTTTAAAATGCTAATGGGCTTTATGAAAGGGGTGGGGAGTGGGGAGAATAGGAAACATTTCCTCAAGCCCTGAGAACACACAAACCTCCCCAGCCCCTCTCCCCACTCCACCCCTCCTCCTCCCCCAGCCCCTCCCCCTTCCTTGCATCCCCACCTCCACCAGGTGGCTTGCAGGACCCACACTTCGGGAAAGACGCTTTTGTGTCATGCCCCCTGATTCTCTCCGGGGTAACTTCCGGTCTCAACCCCTCCAGACCCTCCTACAGCTGAGATGGGGGACAGCAGCTGGAGGGAGGTGGCCACAAGGCAGCGAATGCAGGATGTGAAGTGAAGTGAAACTCGCTCAGTCGTGTCCATGTCCGACTCTTTGCGACCCCATGGACTATACGGTCCATGGAATTCTCCAGGCCAGAATACTGGAGTGGGTAGCCTTTTCCTTCTCCAGGGGATCTTCCCAACCCAGGGATAGAACCCAGGTCTCCCGCATTACAGGTGGATTCTTTACTGGCTGAGCCAGGGCACGCCTATAAATCCTGACCCTAAGCTGGTCCCGGGGCAGTGACTCCTCATCAGCCCTATCTCCCTGCCTCCACCTGAGACCAGATCCGGCGGTGCCCCCAGGCCAGGCCCTGGGACTCCCTGGTCTGCCACCTCAGCGGCAGGAACCAGGACCATTGAGTTTGGCTCTGTTAAACCTAAAAAATAAATACATAAACTCGTAAGCCTAAAAAGACAGTCGACTTGGAGTGGGCTTTGCAGACAGAACACTGGGCTCAAACCCCAGCTTTGGCACCTGCTTGGCGAGTGATCTTGGGTGAATCCCTTAACCTCTGTGCCTCAGTTTCCCCAGTGGTAGATGACTTAGGACAGTGGTCAGTAAGCATCGCTTATTGCTATTGTTATTACACTGTACTATCCTCATTCTGCCTTGTCCCTATGCCTCTGCCGCATACCTTGCCAGGGCCTGAGTGGAGCTCACCCAGGCATGGTGAAAAACAGTGCCTACTCTGGAATCAGGCAGAGTTTAATCCCCCACTTCTAATCTCTTACCAGCTGTGGAAAGGTTGCACAAACCACTCCAACTGGCTGAGCCTCAGTTTCCTCTTGTGAAGAGATCAAATGAGTTGACCCTGGCAGTATGCTTAGCCTGGGGCCTGGCAGCTTTTTACTGCTCAGCAAATGCCAGTCTCCTTCCCCTGGTCCCCACTGGTCGCTGCTCCTCTGCCGCTGTGCCTGGCCTGGGTCTCCAGGGTCACATCCCTGGCCTAGGGTCCAGGCCTCCCCCTGGGGGCTCTGAGCAGAGTGAGTGGCTCAGCTGGCTGCTGGGAAGGTCATTCCAGCCAGCTCAACCTCAGTTCAGTTCAGTTCAGTCGCTCAGTCATGTCTGATTCTTTGCAACCCCATGGACTGCAGCACACCAAGCCTCCCTGTCCATCGCCAGCTTCTGGAGTTTACCCAAACTCGTGTCCATTGAGTTGGTGACGCCATTCAACCATCTCGTCCTCTGTCGTCCCCTTCTCCTCCTGCCTTCAGTCTTTCCCAGCATCAGGGTCTTTTCAAATGAGTCAGTTCTTTGCATCAGGTGGCCAAAGTATTGGAGTTTCAGCTTCAGCATCAGTTCTTCCAATGAATATTCAGGACTGATTTTCTTTAGGATGGACTGGTTGGATCTCCTTGCAGTCCAAGGGACTCTCAGCAGCTCAGCCTGCAGGAGCAGTAACACTTTTTTCTCTGTGAGCTGGCCTCCTTGGCAAAGGCTCTGAGCAGGAAGCCATCCTGGGGTTTCCCGAGCCTGGACAGAGCTCTGGACACAGTGAGAGGCCCGGCTGGAAACTCAGCTCCCCAAGCTCTGCAGACCTAGTGAGGCCCCTCCCCACTGAGGCTCCACATCCTTCTCAGCATGCTGGGACATGAGTCCTGCCTGTACTGTTCCCCAAGGCAGGGAGAGGATTGTTCTGCTTCCAGGAGAGTCGAGCTGACCTGTACTCACCCTTCTCTTGAGGAGAATTCTCAAGCCAAAGAATCACTTTTTCTAGAAAGCAAAAGCAGGTGAGCTAATGCTGTACTACTCCTGGCTTCTTCTACCTTCCCTTTTCACACACTCGGGTCTGGGATACCAGCCAGGCTGGCGTCCCCACATGGTGAGTCCCCACTGGGTCGGGGGAAATGTTGAGGAGGTGCACATGGCTGTGATCCCATTGAGTCCTCCTGCTCATGCCTACTCTGTGCCTGGCACACAAGGGCACCCAATGAACACCTTCATTTTAATACTATTAATATTCTCTAATTCTTAGATAAGTACTTCCAAAACCCAGACTCATTTCTTTTAAAGAGTAAAGGAGGAAGGTAGGAAAGGAGGGAGGGAGAAGATATTCTCAGCCTCTGTTCTTGACCTTGACCTTTGGTAACCTCTGCCCCTTTTGGGGTCCTGATTCTCCAGTCTGTGAGACAGGGGACCTGATGACCAGATCCTTTCTCCTTGGACCTTCTAGGAGCCTATGACAGTGTGGTTTCCCCAGAAGGGATGTCTCATCAAGCCCCCTCAACAGTCCTCCAGCTCTCTCTTCTGCCCCTGAATCTGACTCAGAGAGCTGAAAGAAGCCTTAAGACATGGGGGTGGGGAGGGGGCAGCCCAGTGGCTCCCAGGAGGCCTGCTTGTTCAGTTCCTAAGTTGCGTCCAAGTCTTTGCAGCCCCATGGACTGCAGCACTCCAGGCTCCCCTGTCCTCTGTCTTCCAGAGTTTGCTCAAACTCATGTCCATGGAGTCAGTGATGCTATCTAACCATTTCATCCTCTGTTGCCCCCTTCTCCTTTTGCCTTCAGTCTTTCTCAGCATCAGGGTCTTTTCTAATGAGTTGGCTCTTTGCCTCGGGTGGCCAAAATATTGGAACTTCAGCTTCAGCATCAGTCCTCCCAATGAATATTCAGGGTTGATTTCCTTTAGGATTGACCAGTTTGATCACCGAGCAGTCCAAGGGACTCTCAAGTGTCTTCTCCAACACCACAGTTCAAAAGCATCAGTGCATTAGCACTCAGCCTTCT
>SJYQ01104692.1:0-21288 GCA_006410935.1 Redunca redunca | reverse complement strand
CCCTCCACGCCTCCACCCCTGCACCCCTCCACCCCTCCACCCCTCCACCCCAGTACCTTGGCCCCAAGGCGCAGCTGGTCGATCGTGTTCTCGGCCTCAGCGTACTTGGTGAGGAGCTTGTGGTAGTCCTCCTGCGGGAAGGGGGGCAATGAGGTCACGCACCAGGCCTCTGACTGTGAGATTCCCCCAACCCCGGGAACCCACTCCCCAAAGGGGGCCTCTGGGTGCCTCGGAGGGACAGGGCTCAATAGTGGCAGTTCAGCAGACTCCTGCAATACAGACCCCATGGCCAAATTCTGGAGGGTTGGAGGCTGCAGGACCACTCCTCCACCAACCTGTCTATAGCCCTGACAGGGCCGACGGCCCTGAGGCCGGCTCACTGTGATGCGTAACCCGGTCACAGAGAATCTCAGCTACTTGCCTATCTGAACTTTCTGCCTGTGTGTGTCTTCCCCATGGCTCTACTCCCAGGAGTTAAGTAAGACGTGCTTAGTAAGTATTTTTGAATGGCTGATTGAATGAACCATCTAAGGGTCCACTGGTAGGAAAACAGAAGACTTGAAAATCACGCTTGCATTTACTCAGTTACAACTTGCCGTAAACAAAACTGAAGCGCTTCTTAAAGCTAGTCATTACAGAGGAGAAGCAAAAACAAATGTCACTGGTCACCTTTGAAGGAGGCCAGGGAACCGATGCATTGTTCTGAAAACTGGTCATTAGGACAGAATCCAGCATTTCTCCTGTCTTTCCCATGTGAATGAGCCCTTGGTAACCAAATAGTTGATGAAGGAAAGTTTTCTTTTATAGAAGATTTCCAGCAAAAAAAAACCCAACAAAACAGCAGGGTACTACCACTCTGTCACCCTCAGTGAAAGCCTGGATCAAGGTAATGACCATCAATAGTCATTAACATCACAAATGAGACCAGCAGGCAGTTTACGGCCTCCTGAAGGCACCACCTATGATGGGCTCTTGCCAAAAATCCCTACCCACACGGAACTACGATGGGGGGGGCAGGGATAAGCAAATGACTACAACCTGGAAATACCTCTAGTTCTAACTGGGCAAAACCCAGTACAAAGAGAGGACAAGGAGACATATGAAAAGATATCAGAGGGTGTGTCATAAAACCCCAGAATGTGGGAGACTCTACAGGACAGAACTGGTTCCTTTAACAGATAAGTTACACAGAAGAAAGAGATTTGGCAGAAAATGCAAAGAAGGGACTTCCCTGGCAGCCCAGTGGTTAAGACTTTTTGTCTTCAAATGCAGGGGATTTGGGTTTGATCATTGGCTAGGAAGTTAAGGTCCCACATACCCCTCAGCCAAAAAAAAATCCCAATAAAGACTTTAAAAATGGTCCATTCACATAAAAAAAAAAGCAAAAAAGGCAGAAAGTGATGGTGAGAGACTTGGCACAACAACGAATACCTATCTGAGCCGTGTTTGGATGCTGATTCAAACAAAGTGAAATAAACAAGCCATTTATGAGACAAAGCGGGAGATCTGAATACTGACTGGACATTGGTTAATATTAAGGAATAGGCATTAGGTTTTAGGTAGGCCGATGATTATCTTTAAGAGAGATTCCTTATTGTTAGACATACACACTAAAATATTTGAGGGTTAAATGATTTGATGCCTGAAATTTGCTTCAAAATACCCCAGGTGTAGCAGGTGAGAGGAAGAAGAGGTGAGGCCATTGATGAAAAAGGTAGATATGGCTGTGTGATCGGGCTACGGGGGGTTCATCACTGCTATTTTCTCTCTTGTATGTTTCGAATTTTTCTTAGCAGGACTTGAAAACAAACACAGCCTATCCTTATAGCATGAGTGCAAAAACTGCTCTTTTTTTTGAACAACAGGCTTGGGAGTATCTTCATCGCTGGGGGTGCAACACTCCCATCATGAGCAAGGGGCTCCTGGATGGGCCCCCCAGATCCCCCAGATGCCCCCAATCCTATCCAGCCTACAACCCACACCAGCAGGCACCTTGGGGTGGAACTGAGTCAGGCTTACCTGGAGCTGATGGACAAGCTTGGTGGCTTGCTCGGGTGTCTGAAATTCTTGGGGCACCCTGGTGATGGGGTCGGTAGGACGTCCGGGACAGACGTCTCCACTGCTCAGCAGCACCTCCCGCACAATCTCGGCAGGAGACTTGAAGATTAGTGGCTTGGCAGGGCCCTCGGGCAGCCTGCTGTGGCTCCTGGCCTTGGGGGGGCGGTAGCTCTCATCTTTGGGGAACTTCACCCTGGGTCCCACCTTGGAGAAATCAGGGAGCGGGTAGTTCAGCCGCCCCCGGCCATACTTGGGGGCATCAGAAGATGAGCGGCCAGCCAGAGTGGCTCCCGGCCTGGAGGGTGGCCTGTCCTGCCGAGCTGGCCGAGGGGAGGGGTTGGGAGGGCTGATGGAGCCTGTGAATCGGGAAGGGAGTGGCTTAGGTGATATCTGTGTCTGCTTCCAGGACTGGTCCCCAGGCTGAGGGCAGGAGAGGCTGCTGGTTTCTCTCCTCCATCTATCTGCAGGACACTGGAGGCTCTGGGCGGGTGGTGCTGAGGATCCCTGGAATTCCGTGGGCGTTGCCAGAGCAACACTTCCTTCAGTTCTGTCGTTTGGGTTGAGGAGGTGGTGGCTGGGGCTCTGGGGTGAAGTTTCTGCCAGGGCAGTGGGCTGGGGGACATCAGTCTCTCCTTCCCAGGTAGAATCCAGGTTGTCACTGGGGTGGTTGAGGCTCACAGTCCCACTGCTCCAGGACCTGGGCGAGCTGAAGTCAACAGCTGGGTTGACCTCAGAATGTTCTGGAAGTTTATCTCCACTGGCTTGTTTGCTAGAAGCCACCCAGCTTCCGGGCTGAGCCCAGTCCAGAGCGGTGGGGCTGGTGCTCCCATGACCCCCTGCGCTGAGATAGGTCTCATACCCCAACCTCGGGGAGCTCTCTCCAGCTTCCTGGACCTCAGAACCTTGCAGAACCTCACTTGGATCCTCTTTGGTCATGTCCGGTTGAGGATCCTGCTGGGGGAGCCAGCTGAGAGGCAAGTTGGAAATTTCTGGGCTATCCTCATCCTCTTCTTCAGACTCTGGAAAGACACATCATGGCTTCTTATACACTAGACCTGGACTCACCAAGTCCCATTACCTAGGTCGTCTCAACCCCTGGGCTTTCATTTTCTTAATATGAGGTGATAGCAAGAAGCCCAGTAAAGTCCCCCATATGGCCAAATACTTACCTACTACCTCCTCTAGTGGTCTCAAAGTTCCTCCAACCTCAGTCCTTAAACCTGGTGGTCCCTCTAGTGTTTCCTGTCTCAGCAAATGGAATCATCACCCCATCCAACTGCACAAGGAAGAAACCTACAGGGTGTCTTTGCTATTTCCCTTCCCCTAAACCCCACAATCCAACCTGTCACCTGCTCCTGTCCTGGTTACCTCCTAGGGTTCTCTCAAACTCACCTACTGCCCTAAAGTCTAGTACCACCGGCTTCACCTAAGCTGATATCCTCTCTTGCCTGGACCACTGTGGCAGCCACTTAATCATCTCATCCTCCATCTGAAAATTCACCAGTATCTTCCTGTTGTTCCCAGGACAGAGCTGAGCCTTTAACATGGGCCGAAGGTCCCTGTCTCTATCCCCCATTAGCTCTCCTGTTCCAGATCTTTCCATGGTCCCCCTCAGTCTTTCCTGGGTCTAGCCATGCCACATCCACTCCTGCCACAGGGCCTCTATACATGCTGACCCCTCTGGTAGGGTCTTCTCACCCTGTCTTGGCCTAGTTAACTGCTATTGTCCTTCACACATTAGCTCAACCTTGACCTCATCAAGGCAGTCTTCTCTAACCTTCCTAACTTAGGTCAAAATCTCCCTTTTATAGGCTTTCACATGACTGAATACCTCTACTTTGAAATACTTATTACAGTGGCAGCTTTCTATTTATTTATGTGATTGTTTCATTAATATTTTCTTCCCCCACTATACTGTAAGCTCCATGAGGACAAAGATACTCTCTGCTTTTATTTACTATTGTATTTGCAGAGGAACTGCTCAATATTGGTTGACAGAATAGAAAGAAGGAAGGGAGGGATAAAAGACAATAATGCATGTAAAACTCCCCCTAAATGGATAGTTGTTGGAATTATTATACAGTAGGTGCTCAAGAAATATTCATTCACCCATCCTACTCACCCACCCTCTGACTCATCCATTTGTCACCCACTCGTCCATTGATCTGGAAAAGGAAATGGCAACCCACTCCAGTGTTCTTGCCTGGAGAATCCCAGGGATGGGGGAGCCTGATGGCCTGCCATCTGTGGGGTCACACAGAGTCAGACAAGACTGAAGCGACTTAGCAGTAGCAGCATCCATTGATCCAACCATCCATCCTTCCAATGATCCATCCATCCACCTACCCACCCACTCACCATCCATCATCCACTCACCTACCTATCCATTCATTACCCATCCATTTACCCACTCACCTACCTATCCATCAATCCATTCACATATCCACTACCCACTCACCTATCAACCACTCACCCAATCATCCACTCATCCATCTATTTATCCACCTGTCTGCCTATCTACCCACCCATCCATACATACATCCATCAATCCATCCATCTATCCATCATCCATGAAGTCAATGCTTGTTGAGCACTTACTCTATCCTAGGCCCCATGTCAGCCTCTGGCACAGATCCAGAGTTCCAGGAGATACAGTCTGGGTACCACTCTGCTCTGGCAGATGCACCTCTGCCATAATCCTTACGTCACTCTTTGCTTCCCCTGCTCTTTCCTCTAGCCTTGGCATTTCTATAGCTTTCCAGTCCTAAAAATCTCCTTTAGCAAGCCTCTCTTGTTTACAGCAGGTTAAGTATCTTGCTCGTGCAGTGGCTCAGAGCAGTTCTGGACTTAGAAGCAAGGTCCCAGCTATGAAGGCAAGTTAATCTCTGCTGATGGGGAACATGCGGTGGAATGAAGAGGTGGGACTTTGGAACCAGGCAGCCGTGGGTTCATTCCTGGCTTTTCTGATCCCTCACAGGGCGCCATGAATAAGAAGTTGACGGCTGTGGCGATCTTTATCTGGAGGCGAGTCTCTCCTACTGGCAGAGGGCGGTGAGTAAAGAAAGAGGCACGGTTTGCGCCCCGACCAGCCCTGCGCCTGGGACAGAGTAAGGATACAGGATGTGGCAGCAGCTGGTACATGACAGCAGGGGGCAACCACGTGACCTCAGGGAGAGATCCCATTTGCCATTCCCTGAGGAGAGCTCAGAAATGGTTCCCGAGTGGGTAGCTGTGGGCAAACCCCACTTTACACAGACCTGGCCTGAGGAACCTGGGGTCACTGCACGATCTGCTATCGGTCTGATGGCTTCTCTGACATCCATGAGGGCCTACCTGATTGCAGAATCCTAAGACGCGGGTGTTTCATTCATACTGAAATGCAGTAGGCACAACGTAATCAAGCTCAATGGTATTATTACTCCCATTTCACAGATGGGGAAAATCAAGCTTCAGAGAGGAGAAAGGACTTGCTGAGCCAAGCTAGGAATTTAGTCTCAGTTGTTTTTGATGCAAAGAAAATGGTTAGTTTAGAAAACAAGGGAAGCCAACATTCTCGTTGCTAACTGGGATTTTAAAAAATTGTAAAAATGGGCATAACCCCTGAACCAGGCAATTAAAATTATCAAGGTTATTATCAAATCAGGTGTGAAAAGATAGTCTAATGCCATATCTCTGCATTATTTGTAATAGCAAAAAACTAGAAATTACCCAATGCTCAGCAGTAAGAGGATTGGCTCAACAAATGACAGAATGCCCACACCATGGAATTCCTAAGCAGACATTAGAAATGATTTGTGGAAGGATATTTGATAAGCTGGGAAAGTGCTCATGTCTATTAAGTTACAAAAAAGCAAGCTACAATACAGCTTGTAGAATGTTCTATATTCATATCACATATATATATTTTTTTCACACATATGAAAAAGAGCAGCTATCTGGATAATGAGTGATTTTCAGTCTTTTTCTATTTTGGTTTGTATTTTCTGATTTTTCTGCAATGGACAATATTGTTTATATAATTTAAATCTTTAAAAAATTTTAAATTATAGGCTTCATAAAGTGGAGAATCAACAATGTCTTACTATATAGCACGGGGAACTCTGCTCAATGTTATGTGGCAGCTGGATGGGAGGGAAGTCTGGGGCACAAAGTATACATGTATATGAATGACTGAGTCTCTTTGCTGTCCACCTGAAGACGTCACAACATTTTAAATCAGCTATACTTCAATATAAGATTAAAAGTTAAAAAAAGTTTAAGCATAGACTTCATAGATTTTAATTTTAAAAATTTCTGAAACTCCCCACTCACTCCCCACCTCTCTCCCACTAGAAGGTGGGATGTTTGGGGTACCATTGTGGCATTTAGGGGAGTCAGCCTCACCCGCTTCTGCAGACTCTCCAGATTCGGGAACCTGGCACCCAGCGGGCTGTGAGTCTGGGCCCCACTTCAGTGGCTGCAGGCACTGCTGGGCCCGGCGGAAGTCCTCCAGGAGCTCGGGGCTGCTCACGGTGGGGAAGGGTCCCTCCTCTTCCGAGCTGCGTGTGCCACTCTCAGCAGCATCCTTTCCCTTTTCAGCCCAGGCCCAGCGCCGCCGCTGGGGCCCCTTCCCCAGGCCCGGCTCGACCCAGTGGACCTCTGTTCCAGAGCTGGCCATCGGGCCTGGCCTGCGTCTCACCTGGGCCCCTTCATCTTCAGGAGGTGGAGCTGTCCCTATGGGCACCAGAGTCCCCACTGGCCTGTCTCAGCACCAGCCATCCTGCTTGCGGCCTGTCAGGGACACAATCAAAGGGAGAGCATGAGTTCTTGAGCCCCCTTCTGTCTCCAGGAGCAGGAATCAGCAGCAGGAACTTTGCAATCAGAAGCCCTGGTTCAGTCCTGGCTCCAGCCCTTTGAAGCTACATGACCTTGGCCCGATCATTCCACCTTGGATTCCTTCATGGGTAAAACTAGGGTAATAATTCTTCTTTCCCTAAAGAGTTTTGTAAAATGACATGAGATACAGGATAAGGAGCCCAGAGGTCAGCAAACGGCAGGGTTCCCTGTGTGCCGTGACCGTGTGCCAGGGTCCCCACGTGGGCGCTGGGGCACAGGCCCTGCTCACGTGAGAACTGAGGGACCAGAGGTAGCAGACAGACACCCAGCAATTACAAATCCAAGTGAGAGGGACAGGGAAGCCCAGGGAGGGATCCCAGGGGCCCAGAGCTGGCCCAGGAGGTCAAGATACAGGTCCCATGTAGACAGCGTGTCCTCTGGGGAACTTCCTGAGCCCCCTCGGGTAAGAATCAAGACTAGGAGTGAGGGAATGGTGAAAATAGCATTCTGGTACCCCAGATAATTGAAAACAAGTACTCAAATGAATACATGTACACACACTTTCCTAGTAGCACTGCTTGCAACCGCCAAAAGGTAGAAAGAACCCAGACGTCCATCCACGGATGAATGGACCACCGAGTTGTGGTCCATCCACACAGAGGAATATCGTCCAGCCACGAAAAGGAACGAAGCACTCACACATGCTCCAGGGTTGAACCTCCAAACCAGGATGCTAAGCGAAAGAAGCCCAGCACAAAAGGCCACAAGCTGAATGATTCTGTCTATATGGAATATCCACAATAGGTGAATCCACAGAGAAAGGAGACTAGCGCTCTTAGCTGGGGCAGAGGGCAGAGGGCAGAGGGCAGAGGGCAGAGGGGAGTGACGGCTGAGCGGACACAGGTGTCCTTTTGGGGTGATGAAAATGCTTTGGAACTAGACAGTAGTCGTTGCACAACTTTATAAATACACTAAATGCTGCTGAGTTGTTCACTGGCAAGTGGTTAGATTCATGTTGTGAATTTCACCTCAGTTGGGAAAAAAAAGAGCATTCCGGGCAGAGGACCATCAAGTACAAAGGCCTGGAGGCAGGAGGGGGCACACGGACATGGCTTCCTGATGGCTGTGCTATTGCAGGCAGGCGCTGGGGCTCTGAGAACAGACAGTGTGGGCATGAGACGTGATGCCCAGACCCGGGGGGCCTCTTGGAATTTGGGGTCCTGTTCAGGAACTTGGAATCTTGGAATTTGGGGTCCTGTTCAGGAATTTGCAGCATATCCCTGACTTGGGAGAGCACCCAGAGGTGTGGTTACAAGTTTCACTCCTGCTGCTTGGGGAGAATGAACCAGAAAGGAGAGCCTGGCTACTGAGGGAGCCGTGGCAAGGGAAGGATGGCTGGAGAAGGGCTCCTCACCGCCTGCCTTCTCTCCTCTCTTCTTTTCCCTCTTCTCTTCTTCCCTCCCATCTCCTCTCCCCTCCTGCTATGGCCAACACCCTCCAAACACTCCCTCTGAGTCCTGGAAACACAAAGCTGACAGAGCAGTGGCATGGTTCCACCTAAAGAGCTCCTGCAAAGGACCCACTCTGCAGATGGGGAAACTGAGGCCCAGAGCGTGAAGAGACCTTGCCTGAAGCCAGGCACAGGTCAGGACAAGGCTGTCATGAGACGTCACCTTGCAGTTTGGGTCCTGGCTCTTCCCTCCATACCCTGGGGACAATGAGAATAACTCCAGGCCTCTCAGAACAGATTTATCTGTGTTTGTCCCTGCAGTCTCGTGAGCGATTGGGTCCTGGTCAAAGCCTTGGTTTTTACCTTTGAGCAAAGCCAGCAAGCAACAATTTCTAGACAGAGTCCCCCAGGGACCAGCGCAGCCCGAGAAAGGCTGCTGCCTACTCAAGGGCTGGCGTAGGAACGGGGAATAACACTGTTCCCTCTCTGGTCTCAGGGTCCTCACCCTCCTCCCCTGGCCCAACTGTCTTCCCTCCTCCTCGAGTGTCCCCCAGATCACCCTGTAATCCTCTGTGTGATCCCCACCACACAGCCTGGACCCTCTCTGTGCCGGCCGAGGCAAGATGCTTTATTGCCTGTTCTCAACCTGTTCACACCCCAAACAGGTACGGAGGTCAAAAGAAAACTAGTTTTCAAATGCGAAAACTAGACCTCAGCCTGGAATAGTGACGTGGCCGAGACCACCGGGCTGGTTAGTGACAGCAAGATTGCAACTGTTACTTGTGGACACAGTGGGGGAAGGAGAGGGTGGCTGGACTGAGAGAGTGGCACTGACACACGTGTATTGCTATAGACAAACGAGGCCACCGGTGGGAAGCTGCTGTGTAACACAGGGAGCTCAGCCTGGTGCTCCGGGACAACCTCGAGCGGTGGGACGGAGCTGGGCGGCAGAGGGAGGTTCAGGAAGGACGGGACCTGTGTCTGCTTACGGCCGATTCACGGTGTTGTGTGGCAGAAGCCAACACAGCATCGTAAAGCAGTATCCTCCAATTAAAGTTAAAAAAAAAAAGATTTTGTAACAATCAACTTTGGCCCAGTGAGGGGCCAATTTTTTTTTTTTTTTAAATCACACACTCACCATTAAAAATATATTTGCTCATATACCTAATACATATGTATTTCTTATAACATTATCCACATGACTTCTCACACAAACACATTAAATATATATATAATTGAATTTTTTAAAGATCTAATAGAAAACAAATATTTGAAAAGGAAGTTCGAATCCTTGCTCCTTATACTCTCTTGGGAGGCCCGGTAACCGTCTTGGAAATTCCTGATAACTAACTGAACTGAACTGAACTGAGCGCTCGTACAAGAGGCAGATTCCCTTTGCTGTACAGCAGAAACTAACGTAACAATGTAGAGCAATTATACTCCAATTAAAAATAAAAGACAAAAAGAAAAAAACAATTCGCTTGTTTTGCCTAATAGTAATAAAAGCTCAAGGGGAAAAAAAAGTCCTCTAAGAATGCAGAGCCCTAGGTTGACCCAAAGAGAGCTGGATTCCAGGGCCTGGGACAGGGCCCAGGAATCTGCATTTTAAACAGCTCTTCAGGCAAGGCCCATTCCTTGCCCTTGACTAGTATTCTTGCCTGGTGAATCCCAGGGACAGAGGAGCCTGGTGGGCTGCCATCTACGGGGTCACACAGAGTCGGACACGACTGAAGCGACTTAGCAGCAGCAGCAGCAGGCCTTCCGGACTCTGCTGCGACAGCAGGTGTAGGAGGTGCGAAAAGCCGTTGCTTTTCTCTTTTTGAAACTTCTGCCAAGAAAGGGTGGGGGAGGCATGTGGGGTTTTCTGATGCTTTAAAGGGCTTTTTTCTAGCCGTGCCACAGAGCAGCCCGCCCAATCACAGGGGCCCCGAGCGCACAAAGAGGAACATCCTGTCTCCCGGGATGACTCAGTCATGGCAGAAATCTCACTGTGACCAGGGGTAACCGCCTGTCAGAGGCAGCTGCGGTCACTGGCTGGACTTTTGCACATGTTCCCCAGGCCCCCAAACCTGTGAGCCTTTCGTGAGCAACACCCCTGCCCTTTGCGCAAGCCACAGGCTCCAGGACCAGTCGGTCAGTCAGTCAGTCAACAAACACACACAAGTGCTAATCACATGCGGACTTCACACTGGGCCAGGACAGTCGTTCACTAGGCAACCGAGAAAGAGAAGCAGGCAGGGGTCCAGAGACAAGCTTCTGGGCTTGGTGCAGCTGCTCCACCTTGAACAGCTGGGCTTTGGTTTTCTCACCAAGATGGAGAAAAACGACAACTGCCTTTCAACCACGGGAGGCGGCACCCTATGAGGGTGGTCTGGGAGGCAGGGGCTGTAATGAGAGAACTTTGAGTTTCCTGGTTGACTTGTTGGCTTCTAAAGACCACAGACTCACAACTCTCAACCCCCTCCTCCTCCCTGAGATCCTACTTCAGAGTAACAAATATATTAATATATATTGAGTGCCCAGTGGGTGCAAATTAACTTGGAAAAAAAAAAATCCCTGGGACTTCCCTGGCTGTCCAGTGGCTGGGATTTATTTCACCTTCTAGGGTGCGGGTTGGAACCCTGATTAGGGAGCTAAGATCCCGTGTGGCTCGAGGCCAAAAAACCAAAACATAAAACAGAAGCAATATTGTAACAAATTCAATAGACTTTAAAAATGGTCCACATCAAAAGTTAAAAAAAAAAAAAAAAAACCCAACCCTGTGATCTACTGTGTGCCAAGTGCTACACCATACCCGAGGAATACAGACGTGAGTACAAGCGTTCCAAAATTTCAGATGGGGGGCACAGAAAGGCTATTGTTGCAGGAAGCCTGAAGCTGGGCCTGAAGAGACAAAGGATTTGGAGGAAGAAGAATGAGGAAGGGCGTTACAGGCAGAGGGAACGGTGCAGGCAGAGGTGCAGAGGTCTGAAAGGGGGAACAGAAGTTGACTGAGGGCTACGGCAGGGGCCCCTGACTGAGGGCCAAAGGCAGGCTGGTTCCAGTCGGCCTACTGAGGGCACGCGGCGGCTTCCGAGGGGCGGTGGGGTTGGGAGGCTGAGCTCGAGAGAGCCCCAGAAGCACCGAGTCTCCTCAGGAGCTGGGCTGTCTTTAGGGGGCCCCGCCAGCCCTGGGGGAGCTAGCCCCAGAAGGCAGCGCCAGCCACTCCCTGCATCTTCGGTGCACCTCCTCCCTGCCGCTCAGACGGTAAAGCCTCTGTCTACAACACAGGAGACCCGGGTTCGATCCCTGGGTTGGGAAGATCCCCCGGNCCACCACCCCCAGCCAGTCCCTGACATCTCCCAGATGTAGAAACTGAGCTGGAGGGAGGTGGCCAGCTTTCACAAGACCTTGCAGCCCGGAAGTGTGGCCTGCGATCGAAACCCAGGGCTTGGGACTCTGAAACCAAGTCCGTCAGACTTGGTGGGGCAGTGAGAGGAAGGGGAAGGAAGCCCCCTCTGCCCTTTACCAAGTGGCTGGGCCTCTCCGAAAAGGCAGGACTTTTGAGCTCACAGCCCCGTACTCAGCTGCCCTCCGTGGCTAGCCGGCAGGGCACAGACCTGCTGTTATCAAGGGGCGGTCCTGCCAGCTGTGTAGAAACTAGTTCCCTGAGTTCCTCAGCCACTCTCCATGCTGCACGTGCCCCCTGCCCACCGGCGGCAGTAGAGGGCGAGGAGAAAGAGGAGAGATGCCCGTCGCTGCTGTGGACTCCTGTTCCATCAGTCTGAAGGGCTGGGCTGGGTCTGGGGGCCCCTCCCTCCCTGGCTTCTCTCCTTGTCCTTGTGCAGCAGAAGGGCCACTCTTTAGTGGGGACCCCACCCCCCCCCACTGCCTCTTGGCTGCTCCCCACCCATGCATCATGTCTGAAGCCCCTTAGCAGCCCATGGGACGAACTCGTCATGTGCAGAGAAGAAAGAACTCCCCAGGCACAGAGAGGGACCAGCGCTTGCCGCAGTTCACCAAGATCAGAACCAGAGCTCAGGCTGGGATCCAGGGTTCCGAGGCTTGAGGAAATGCCCCCCAGATCCACCCCTGCCCCTGGGGGCTGGGCTCCCGAAAGCCGCAGAGAAGTAACACGGCTGCCACAGCTGCCACTTCCTGGCTGGGCTGGTCCAGATGCCTGGACTGTCCCAGAGAGCCTGTGACTGGCCCTTCCAGGGGAAGGCGGCTCCTCTGACCCACCCGCCCTCCTCTGCTCCCTCACCTCTCTCAGGCTCCACCACCATCCTGCTGGCCCAGGCTCGGGGGACCTGCATGTGAGGTCTTTGTTCCAAACCTGGGGAGCCCCCTGTCTCCACGGCACCCTGGCCCGCCTCCAGGCCGCTCTGCCAGCCCCAGCCGCTGCTCACAGACAAGCATCGCTCCCCACCTCTCCCCGCCCCTGCTGTGGCTGAGGCCGCCTTGCCTCGGCAGGAAGCGCCCAGCCTGATTTCCTACAAGTGTTTCTCAGAAGGAGGGGGTTTGTCTGTGCACAGAGTAAGAGGGAACAGAGGGCGCTTAACCCCTTGCAGGCCCTCTGCGGGTTGGCACTGCTCAGGAAAGGACTTGAAGAAACTTCCAATGTCAGAGCTTGGGACCATCTCCACCAGAGTACACACTGGGGACAAAAAAGCCCAGAGAAGGTCAGAGAGTTGGCCAAGGTCACACAGCATGCTGAACCTGGAAGGAGGCCTCCAGCAGCCTCAACCCTCTAAGAGCTTTCTCCACAGCCCCTACTCTCCATATCATGACCTTGCTCGAAGCCCTCTCACTAGGGCACAGTGTCCATCTGTACAATGGGAGCCTAGGCTGGGATTGGATGGGAATGTGAGCCAGATGCTTGCTTGGCGCCCTTCCAGCCGTTCGCAGCCTGTGGGATGAACTCATCATGTGCCGATAAGGACATCCCAGGCACCAGCGTTTGCCCAAGTTCACTGAGATCAGAATCAGAGATCAGGTTGGGATCCAGCTAGGATACTCTGGCCTGTCTGCCAATATGTGATCCAACACCTCAGGGAGGCTGCAATGATTCCTGCCATCCCACCCACCATCCTCATCCCAAGCTGGGCCTATAATTAAGAGGGGTACTTTCCAGGCATCATGGAGGTAGAGAACTGGCTGATTGTTGATCAAACTGAGTTTCACTGGCAGGGCACAAGACAGGCCAAGCCCTAGCTCCATGAGGCACAGACAGTAACCAAACAAGGAGAGAGATGGAGAGGGTGATGTGAGATGAAGATCCACATCCCAGGCTGCTTCCAGTAACACTGATGCCTAGGTTCACCCAGAGTAACAGCATCAGTCTCTGGGCATCAGTGATTTTAAAGTGTCCCAGACTGGAATGTGTGGCCCTGGTAGCCAGTCTGTGGGTCAGAGGGTCATGTCTTGAGGCAAAGAGTTTGGGGATGGCCAGGAGGGTCTTTGTGAGAAGGTGACATTCAAACAGGGGACCAGAAGGAAAAGCTGGGCAGGAATAAGCCCCAAGAAGGGCTGAAAGTAGAGTATTCTGGAAGGGTGAGTGCAGAGGGCAAGGTGGAACCAGTGGGGCTTTCCCTAGGAACAGCAAGAGTGTGTGCAGAGCAGAGTTAGCCAAGGGGGAGAGGAGTGGCCTCAGTTTCCGTCCCCTACAGTCTGTGGCTCCCAGCCCTGGCCCTGCCCAGGATCCAGGGATTCTGATTCAGGAAACAGAAAGAAAAAGACACTGTGGCCTCTGTATTGTCCAAAAAGCCCTCGGATTAGTGCTGGTGAGCAGCCAGGTTTGGAAACTACCCAGGTAGGACAGAAAAATACATTCTACATACAGTTCAGACCTGGCTTCAAATCCCAGTCCCACCTCTTTCTTGAGAACTCTGTGAGCTTTGAGCCTTCACCTGTCCAAGCCTCAGTTTCTTCATTTATAAAACAGGGATAAGAAGAATAGCCACTCTGCAGGACTGCTGCCAAGATCCAGTGAAGTAACATTTGCAAAGCTCAGAGCCCCGGGGCTTGGAACAAGCACGTGAGAAGGAATGAATGAATTCTCCCAAGGTCAGTTTGTATCCGGCAGAGCTAGAACCAGATGCCCTCATCCCAGTAATCACCCCATCCCCTCCCCTGCCTTTTTCTCACATCTGGGGGGCGGGGTCTACCCGCAGCCTCAGCCAAAGGTGGAACAGAGCCAAATCCTAATGAGGCTCCTCCCTGCCAGTTCTGGTGACCATGTGGGCCATTGTGTGAGGGGCGGGCTCCCCTGACACCCTGTCACTCACTCACTCTCCCTCCCTGGCCATTAATTCAGGCAGCACTGCCATCAAAACGCCAGGTGGCTGCTGCTTCCAGGCACGCCCTGGGACCCCTAAATAACCCCCCACCTAACTCAGAAGCAGGCGCCGAACCCCAAGGAGACAGCCCCTGTGTGCCCTGTTCCATCTCCTTGACACCCCGGGCTTACCAGCCCTTCTCCCTGCCTTTGCTTGAGTGGTGCCCTCTGCCAGCACACCATCTCCAACTACAGGCCGAATCCTACTTAACCAAAACAACCAAGCTCATTCATTATATGGTTACCCTGGCACCTGCCCTGGGCTTCCTTGGTGACTCAGCGGTAGAGAATCTGCCTGCATTGTGGGAGACCTGGGTTTGATCCCTGGGTTGAGAAGATCCCCAGGAGAAGGGCATGGCAACGAACACTCATGTTTGGAGCCCACCCTGTTGTTCGCAGCTTGGCCCCCATCTTTGACTCAAGTGCGCAGGCCAGAACCGACCATCATGATGGATACTTCCTTCTCCCTTACACCCCATAACCAATCCATCATCAACTCCTAGTGATTTTATTTCCTAAATCTCACTGGAATCCATTCCATCTCTGCATCCCTACGTGGCCTCTTGCAACAGCATCGCCTGGAAAGCCCAAGGATCTCTCCAGGCCCTTCCGAACACTACCAAGGGCTCTTCGCAAAATGGACGTGTCCAAACACAGCCCTTCTCTGCTTAAAACATTGTGCTAAGTTGCCCATTATTCTGAGAAAGAAGATGAAACCCCACAGCTAGGCTGCACTCCAGCCTCTCTGTCCTCAGCATGCTTGGGGAACACGGGGGGCTCCTTGGTGTCCCTGGGACAAACGTACAGTGCTCCCCCTCTTCACTCAACCCCACTTCTTCTCCCTGGTGACTTGCAGTCACCCTGCAGATTCCAGAACCATGTGCCCTTTTTGTGGACTTGCCAATTGGAATTAGACGCTGGGTCTGCTTCCCAGGTGGCTATGGTGGTAAAGAATCTGCCTGCCAATGCAGGAGACATAAGAGACGACGGGTCAGGAAGATCCTCTGGAGGAGGAAGTGGCAACCCACTCCAGTATTCTTGCCTGGAAAATCCCGCGGACAGAGGAGCCTGGCAGGCTGCAGTCCATAGAGTCTCAAAGAGTCGGGCGTGACCGAGCACAGTCGGCCTGACAGCTGGGAGCTCTGTGAAGCGCACCACTGCATCCAAGTGCCCAGCACAGACCCTGACCCGCAGGAGAAGCGCGGCGGACGCCTGCTGGCTGATCTTCTGAATCTAGCCTGTCGTCCCAGCCTTGTTTGTGGCCCTCACGGCCACCCAGTGAGGCTGATGTGACATCCCCAGTTTATAGGTAAACAGAGGCCCCAAGAGCCACAACAACTTGCCCATAGTCACAAAGCTGGTGAGTGCCTGGAGATTCAGACACACAAAGACCCAAGTCTTAACAACCATGCTTGGTGCTCACACTGTATATACTGTGGAGATCATTAATAATCCAGCAAATCAGGAGGGGAGCTTATAACCAGCGAATGTTCTGACTTTTTAAGGAGGCTCTGGTTCCTCACAAAGCCTTTCGGTTTTCTAAAGTGGTTTCTCATCCTTCATAGCATTAGATGCTTGAGAAACACCTTGGGAAATGGGCAGGACAAGGATATGATTTCATCATATGCATCAGGAAAACAGAGGCCCAGAGATGGGTCAGACGCAAAGGAGCAAACACAAAACTTTGGCCCCTGCTGCCAGGGCTTGAGCACCTTCATCAGAAGCACGCCTGGAGGGCTGTGTCTGCACGAGCCAGTTCTCAACACAGGAACTCAGCGAGCCCTGTGTTTTTCCCTCAGCCCCTGGGTCACAGTGCTCTAAGGCCCTGATGGCTATTTCTCATCCACACTCCCTACTCCCCACCTCCACAATCCTTCTCAAGCCCCACCTAAACGCCTGGCACATTAATCAGGCTGGAAAGTGAATCTCTTTCTTCAAGCCTTCCGATGCCTCCCAGGACACAGCGCAGGACGTGGTCCAGGATCCAGACGGGCGTTGCTGGCTGATGTGATGAGCCCTGGACAGTCGCTCCTTTGCGTGATGTCCCGAGGCCCATGGGGTACCGGGCACCCACAGACTTCTCAGCCATCCCGAAGGAAACTGTGTCTGTTATTTCATCCTCAGTCCCTCCTTGAGCTCTCTCCTTCCCTGGGGAAGAAATGAAAACCCACCCTGAGGTCGCCCGCTCCTTCCTGCCCAGGTTGCTGAATTTGCTCCTATCATTAAAAGCCACAGGGGTGAGGAAGCAGGAGAGACTTTCAGGAGTGGACCCAGAACTGATGGAAGCATGGCTTGGGAAGTGGAGACCCAGTTTCAGCCTGAGTGATGCTGGACAAAAGCTTTTCCCTCTCTTGGCTCTGGATCTTTGAGGCTTAATGGGATTCTCTCTGAGGTTATCAGAGTGGCCTTCTATCATGAAACCCCCTGGGTTCTTTGATTCCACTTGCCCACACAGGCAGAAACACTAAGCTGATGGGAGGCTGTGAGGAGCAGGGGTTCAGGGCACATGGGTTTTGTGAATAATCAGAGGCCTCCAGGGTCTCTCTTAGAAGTTGTGTGGCCTTAGACAAGTCACTTAACTTCTCTGAACTCCAGATTCCTTATCTATAAAATGGGGCTTTACGGGATCTTTGGTCAATGAGACTACATACCCTAAATCCATAGCCAATGCCTAGTTGGCACAGAACTCATGAATAAATGACTTTGGACATGTCTATGAAATGGCTTTATGGCCTGCTCCCTGCAGGACCGAGTTTAACTTTCCTGGCTCTCCTAATATTAGCCACAGATCAAGCTCTGAGTCCTTCACACAAAAGGCAGCAGCCAGCCCTTCTGACCAAGTGGAAAGAAATGCTGCTATTTCCCAGGGATTCTTCTCCCTGTGGCCTCCAAACCTGGTCTGGGGATCACTGACCCAGCTAGAAACTGTGTCCTCACCCTGAATCATTAAGGAGAAGAAAGGTATTCCTCAGCCAACTAAAACACAGATTATGTAGGAGAGTGTGCTCATATTGAGGAAAACACACTCATGCTCACACACTCACACGCAAATTTATCTTCCATGGAAAGAGTTCAACAACATGTGCCGGGAACACATTGCTAACAGGAAAATTTTATTCTGCACCTATTACATGAAGGCCCTTCCATGGATTAGAAACTCATTATTTAATCCTCATACCAACCCAAGGAGGCAGGAATTATTATACCCATGTCCCAGGAGAGGAAGCTGGGTCTGAATCAAGTAGTCTGAAACCAAACACTACAATCTTAAATCACTTTGCAGCTGAATCTTACAGTAGGTGGAAAGGTGGGAAACAACCTTGATATCCAATAACAGGGATCATTAAAAAGATAAACGATGGCATTACCACTCAAAGGGCTATTATGCAGCGAGGAACAGTCATATTGTAGAAGAATATAACGTAATGCAAAAAACTGTCATAGGTTAAGTGAACAAGCCAATTAGAAAATAATAAATATCTAATTTGAGTCCATTAAAGAAAAACACAGTAAAATATGGAGGAAGTGGAGGGAAGGAGGGAAACAGGAAAAGAAAAAGAGAATTCCTCCAAAATGTGTACAATAATTATTACTAGGTAGAAAACTAAGGCAAATTTACTCTTTTTCCTTATGTGTATTTTCTAAAAATAACAGCTATTTTAAAAGTAAGAGTAAAATGAACTTTCACTATTTGGTAAAAAAACAAAGCAAAACGAACACACGCCCCTGCTGCACAGCTGCGCAGGTCTTCATTGTGATGTGACCTTGGTCCTGACCCTGCTCCGTTTCCCTGCCTGTGAAAGCTGGGAAGGCTGGGCTCTTCCAGGGCCTTCGCAGCTCTGACATTCTTCGGAACCTCCATCCCACACCTCCTCTCTTCCTCTTTTTAGACGCCGACCTTGTGCTTTTTCACATGGCTTACTCAGGAATAAATAATACATAGCCATTATGCAACATGTAGGATTATGTGAAGATCACAAAAAGGAAAGGAAGCAATCCCAGCCTCAGCCTTAGTCTAAACCTCTCGGGACACGGCATGTGTTGTCTCATTGGAACTTCATAATCAGGCATTTAACAGACAAGGAAAGACCCAGAGAGGTTATACAATTTGCCCAAAGTCACACAGAACAATAGGAGTCGAGTTGGATCTGCACCCACAAGTACTGTTACCCTTCAAATGAATCCCTGATTTGAGGGCAGAGGGGCTGAAAGTAGCCTCCTGACCCCTGAGGTCCCTCCTTGGTCCTTGGTCCTTGGCTGTGGTCCCAAGAGTCTAAGAAGACTCACAGCTAGGCATCCAAGTCTGGCTTTGGATGCCCACAAGAGGCTCAGCTTGGAGTGAAGGACGTGAGGAATGCTGGTGAGGATCTAGGGAGGTGGTCCAGGATCACCTCTAGGGGCAGGCAGTCTCTCCCTATGGTCTAGCTGGAGTTTGGCTGACATTCGGCAAGGAAGATCAGATTAAGATAGGACTGCAGGCTGGAATAGAGGAGGGACCAAGAAATTAAAAATGTGAGAGTGTGGGGGCTGAGAGGCCTGGGTCCCAATCTGGTGGTTCTGCCCCTAGATATGTTTCCAAACATATATTCTACAGCCTCATCTACAGATGGGGGGTAACACTGTCCTCAGGGCCTTGCTTATAAGGAAGCATGGCTTGGGAAGTGGGGACCCAGTTTTACTGCAAAAGTTACAGGACAGTGTTTCCCAGGCTTAGCACATGCGCTCAGAAAACCAGGGGCCCTGTTGAAAGGGTGAGATGAATGGAGAGAGTAGCATGGAAGCACATAATATGTAAAATAAATAGCTAATGGAAATCTGCCGTATGACTCAGGAAACTCAAACTGTAACAACCTAGAGGGGCGGGAAAGGGTGGGAGGTGGGAGGAAGGTTCAGAAAGGAGGGGACATACGTATCCCTATGGCTAATTCATGTTGATGTATAGCAGAAATCAAACCAATATTGTAAAACAATCATCAATCAAGTAAAAATAAACAAATATAATTTTTAAAAAAGAAAAGAAAACCAGGGACCCTGTTAGCTTTCTCCTGGCTCCCCTGATCAACCAGAGTTTCTTCCCAGCTGCCCTGCCCCCAGCTCACCCTCCAATCTCTTCAGCACATGCTGCTGGATAAATCTTCTTAGAGCATCATTCTGACCAAGCCTTTCCCTGCTTAAAGGCCATTGGTGGCCGCTGTCACTTTCAGGTTAAAGGCTAGACATTTTGGCTTGGAATTCAGGCTTGTAACAACCTGTTCCCAAGTCAGAGGTCTGTTGCAATGCACCACTCACGTCACAGACTAGTGCCATCATCTCATAAAAGTTACATTCCAAAATTCTACGCTTCAGGGGAAGAGCAGTGGGGAGCAGACCTTGGCCAACTTTGGCTGTCATGCGAAGGCCAGTCTTTCATTACCCGATACACTTCACATGCAGCTCTCTTATTTAAAAACAGCGGGGAAGGAGGGGTGGGGGGCGCTGGGAATTCCCTGGCAGTCCAGTGACCAGGACTCCATGCTTCCACCTCAAGGGGCCTGAGTTTGATTCCTGGTCAGGGAACTGAGATCCTACATGCCCCATGGCTCAGTCAAGAAAGAAAGAAGGAAAGAAAGAAAGGAAAAGAAAAAGCCCTGAACTGTGGCCTTTACTAATTTCTATAATATAAATGCCTTTACTATGGTCAATTTCATGCTACCAACACAATATCACTGAACACAGCACTGGGAAGAGATACATACAATCAGCTCTCACCAGATGACACACCCTTGCAACATTCCAAAATAACAGCAGACTAACCCCAAAGAAGAGCTGTGTGAGCTCAGGTGAGTGACTTAACCTGTCTGAATCTGGAACTTCTCATTTGTAAAATGTGAAACAATAGCACTCATCTTATGGCAACAATGTGAACACTAGTTGATCAACAACAGTATGCAGGGTACCTACCATGTGGTAGAGCTCTGTACTAGGCATGGAGATGGTGACTGGGAACAAGATGCAAAAAACTACTGCCTTCCCAGACTTTACTTGATGCAATAAAACCGTTGGCACAGCAGCTGGAAGATAGCATTCTGTATTATTAACGGTCTTACTGTTGTTATGCCTTCCTTTCTGTGGACCTCAGTGTCCCCAGTGCCGAACTTAGAATGTAGCCTGAACAAAACTTTCTATGATGTCACCTCACTTGAGCCTTAAAATGTCATCACCCTTCCCATTTTGTAGAGGAGGAAACTAAGGCACTCAGAACTGAAGCCAGGCTGAGGATTCGATCCAAGGTCTTCTAACTCCCAGTCTTTAGATCTGTCCCACCTCCCTCCCAGACTGAGGAAACACAAAAAGGCCTGGAATTCAGCTGGTGACTCAGCCGGATGCTGAAAAAGAAAAAAGAAAAAAAACAACAACACTCTTTCTTTCCTACTTCATGGGAGTACACTGAAATGTCTTTGGTGTGCACCACTTTCCAAAATACCCTCTCAGCATGCCAGCCACATTGCCAGGACCATTCCCAGTCTCTCTGGAAACCCTGGCACTTCTGGTGGACTCTGTGGACTGATGGGAGCTGATGAAACCCCCTTGCAAGAAACAACTCAAATCACATGTTTCAAATGCAAACCTCTGGACTTTGGGCCTTTGCCTAAAGGCCTCACATGGGCAT
>SJYQ01104691.1:3029-18250 GCA_006410935.1 Redunca redunca | reverse complement strand
ATAAGGGTGGTGTCATCTGCATATCTGAGGTTATTAATATTTCTCCCAGCAATCTTGATCCCAGCTTGTTCTTCTTCCAGTCCAGCGTTTCTCATGATTTACTCTGCATATAAGTTAAATAAGCAGGGTGACAATATACAGTCTTGACGTACTCCTTTTCCTATTTGGAACCAGTCTGTTGTTCCATGTCCAGTTCTAACTGTTGCTTCCTGACCTGCATACAGATTTCTCAAGAGGCAGGTCAGGTAGTCTGGTATTCCCATTTCTTTCAGAATTTTCCACAGTTTATTGTGATCCACACAGTCAAAGGCTTTGGGATAGTCAATAAAGCAGAAGTAGATGTTTTTCTGGAACTCTCTTGCTTTTTCCATGATCCAGTGGATGTTGGCAATTTGATCTCCATTTCCTCTGCCTTTTCTGAAGCCAGCTTGAATATCAGGGAGTTCACGGTTCACGTATTGCTGAAGCCTGGCTCGGAGAGTTTTGAGGATTACTTTACTAGCATGTGAGATGAGTGCAATTGTGCGGTAGTTTGAGCATTCTTTGGCATTGCCTTTCTTTGGATTGGAATGAAAACTGACATTTTCCTGTCCTGTGGCCACTGCTGAGTTTTCCAAATGTGCTGGCATATTGAGTGCAGCACTTTCACAGCACATCTTTCAGGATTTGAAATATCTCAATTGGAATTCCATAACCTCCACTAGCTTTGTTTGTAGTGATGCTTTCTAAGGCCCACTTGACTTCACATCCCAAGATATCTGGCTTTAGATTAGTGATCACACCATCATGATTATCTGGGTCGTGAAGATCTTTTTTGTACAGTTCTTCCATGTATTCTTGTCACCTCTTCTTAATATCTTCTGCTTCTGTTAGGTCCAGACCATTTCTGTCCTTGATCAAGCCCATCTTTGCCGTATTCCCAAGATTTACACATATGTTAAATTTGCAAGAGATCCAGGATGAGGGCAATTGTTTTATAAGAATTGAAGAATTGACTGGCTGTTGTCACTGAGACTTGGAATCTCCACTGTCTTGGCAACTTTCCTCGTGGCTCAGATGGTAAAGCATTTGCTTGCAATTCAGGAGACCCAGGTTTGACTCCTGGGTTGGGAAGATCCCCTGAAGAAGGAAATGGCAACACACACCAGTACTCTCACTTGGAAAATCCCATGGACAGAGGAGCCTGGTAGGCTACAGTCCGTGGGATCGCAAAGAGTTGGACATGACTGAGTGACTTCACTTTCTTTCTTTGCTGTCACAGAAATGCAGAAAAGGGAAAATAACATCATCAGATCAGCCATTCATCAACTCAAGATGAAACTCCTCTATACAAGCCAATGTACCCTGTCTTTTGAAGTAAAAGTTTTTTCTTTAATCTCCCAGGTCTTTCTTGAGTTCCTAAGGGCTGGCTCAAGAGTTAATGATTAGGAAATGTGAAGACATGAAACAAAAAATAGCTGTTGGGTTAGGACACTGGTAACAATTTAGACCATAAACCATTCATATAGAAGAATCACCAAACTTGGAGTTCACTGAAAGATAGAGATAAAGGTCTGACACACATTCCTAAGTTGTTCTTACAGGAAGCAGACACCACCAGAAGAATTTGCTGACTGCTTTCACAGGAACCCTAGACTTGTTGAAACCAGATTAATGATCCTCAAAACTTCACCTTGATGCCAACCAACACAATACTTACGTGTAACCTGATCACACACCTTGCAGCTCCCTCCTTCCCACTGCCTTTAAAACTCCTTCCCTGAAAGCCATCAGGAAGTTTGTGTCTTTTGAGCATGGGCTGCATTTTTTCCTTGCTTGGTGCCCTGTGTTAAACACTGTATTTTTCCTTCTCCAAACAAAAAAAGAAAGTTGGATTTCTTAGATGACAGGGAATTCATCATGTAGAATTAAAACATGTGTTGTTGTTGTTCATGAAAGAAAGTGAACAATAAAATCCACCTAAGTCTTCTCTCTTCAAAATAAAATATTTCCCACATTAAGTTATGCAGAATGTTTCATTGTCTCCATCTTTTATTCTGAAACTTGTCACATGTATTAAGATCCTCTGTAGATAAGAGAAACTTTTACTTCATGGGAATTTTCCTACTTAAAAGAGTGAAAATTTAGTTTCACAAGAATAAAGATCGCAATTTGTCTCATTTGTATAGAGAGTATTCCATACAAAGAATTTATAATATTTATAGCTTCAAACTTGCTTTTGCATCCTTCCACATGCACATTAAGTTATTTAGACAATGCAAAGCATGTTAAAGAACACTTTTTAGTTATAGGAAATGAACGCATTTACCTCCATTTCTATAGATATGATCATCTACTCAAGTCCTAGGACTATAAGTGACATACTTACAATATGGTTAGATTAAGTGGCATAAAATAATTGCATAAGTTGAAACTATCACTTCTCTAACTTTTCAACATTAAAATGGCAGATATGAATATGAGAAAATAGTTATTTTCCCTTAGCACTCTGAGTTATCTTTAGAGGCAGAGGTATTGCATTTATAGAACATGTTTTTACACTGAAATTAGGCAGAGTCAAGAGCTTTGCATTTAGGTGTGGGGCTTTCAGACCTGTTTGGAGAGTTCATCTGTATCAGTATACTTTGTTCTTCCATTCTCGTCTGAAGTTATGAAAAATAAACTAAGCCAAGCAAACAAAGACAAAAAAGAAATCAGGGAAAATAAAAATGAAATAAAGTATGAGAATATACATTATCCATACAAAAATAAAGACGTTACAAAAGGCCTGACAAGGTTGAACCTCTAAATAATAACATTAAAAATGTAAGGGATGTAAATGATCAACCCTAACAATAGAAAACCCTAAAAATTAATGTTAGATTTCTTGGGGAATATAGACTACACAGTTTTTCCTGATGTGAAACTTCAAAAGTGTGTTATATAGAACCATTTGCTAAACTATTATGACTCCTCTGTTTGGCTTGTTGCAGAAGATATATATATATATATATATATATGATAGCTTATAGTGAACAATGTTGGATTCGTGAACTCCAAAGACTATTTAACTTCAGGATCAAGGACCAGGCTTGATGACTCAGAGCTTTTGTGTAGCAGAGTTTTATTAAATTATGAAAAGGGAGAGAGAAACTTCTGACATAGACATCCGAAGGGGTATGGAGAGTGCCCCTTCCCCTCATTGCTAGTCTTATCCAGGCCTTACATACTTTTATCAGACCCACTCCCACAACATACATCTTAAATTAACAAAATTAAAGCTAAGAATAGAAAGGTCTTACTAGACCCACTCCCCATTATAAGTCTTAAATTAACAAGATTAGTCAGAAGGTTTTTGTTAAGGAGAAACAAGTCCTCAAGCAAGATACATTGTTATACTGACAAGACAAAACATTGTGGAAAAAAAACAATTTGTCCTTTTCTCCTCCTCAAGAGCCCTGGACTCCTTTCTCCTTGAGAGTCCCAGACTCCTTATCAACCTGCCTAAGGATTAGCTCTCTCATATGCTTGCTTCTTTCTTTTAACGATGTGCTTTAAACATCTTTCTTAGGGTAAGAGGGTATGAATATGTTTTAATTTATTAATGATAACTACTTACATTAAATATAAATAAGTAAATGACCAACCTGATTGGCTGCACTGGAAAGTAGGGGAGTGGAAGGGAAAAGTAGAGATGGAAACACAAGAGATAGAAATAAATATATTTTGTCATTTTTGATATGTTTACATACTGAAGAAAATGTGGTTGCTTTCCTTTTAAAACTACACAGGAAGTGCTATTTATAGGTAATCTTATTTGAAAAGAGTTTTGAAATATCATGAGATAATGCTGTTGTTTTATGTATATATTTATTTTTTATTATTATGACAATAAATATTTTTCAGCCTATAGGAAAAAAGTTCACAGACAGCGTATTTCTGCATTTTGTTTCAAAATACTGGGTTGTTTTCTATAAATGTTAGATACGATTCATAAGGTAATAAATTTAGTCTGAAAAATAAAATATGCAAATGTAGGACGTCAAGAAACACCTGGAATATCAGGCAAATTTGGCCTTGGAGTACGGAATGAAGCAGGGCAAAGGCTAACAGAGTACTGGCCAAGAGAATGTACTAGTCATAGCAAACACCGTCTTCCAACAACACAAGAGAAGACTGTACAAAAGGACATCACCATATGGTCATACCGAAATTAGATTGACTGTATTGTTTCAAGGCAAAGATTGATTGTATTGATGCAGCTCTGTACAGTCAGCAAAAACAAGACCAGGAACTGACTGTGGTTCAGATCATGAACTCCTTATTTCCAAATTCAGACTTAAAATGAAGAAAGTAGGGGAAACCACTAGACCATTCAGCTATGACCTAAATCAAATCTCTTATGATTATATAGTGGAAGTGAGAAATAGATTTAAGGGACTAGATCTGATAGAGTGTCTGATGAACTATGGACGGAGGTTCGTGACATTGTACAGGAGACAAGGATCAATACCATTCCCATGGAAAAGAAATTCAAAAGAGCAAAATGGCTGACTGAGGAGGCCTTACAAATAGCTGTGAAAAGAAGAGAAGCGAAAAGCAAAGGAGAAAAGGAAAGATATAAGCATCTGAATGCAGAGTTCCAGAGAATAGCAAGGAGAGATAAGAAAAACTTCCTCAGTGACTAATGCAAAGAAATAGAGGAAAACAACAGAATGGGAAAGACTAGAGACCTCTTCAAGAAAATTAGAGATACCAAGGGAACATTTCATGCAAAGATGGGCTTGATAAAGGACAGAAATGGTATGGACCTAACAGAAGCAGAAGATATTAGGAACAGGTGGGAAGAATACACAGAACTGTACAAAAAAGATCTTCACGACCCAGATAATCATGATGGCGTGAGCACTCACCTAGAGCCAGACATCCTGGAATGTGAAATCAAGTGGGCCTTAGAAAGCATCACTATGAACAAAGCTAGTGGAGGTGATGGAATTCCAGTTGAGCTATTTCAAATCCTGAAAGTTGATGATGTGAAAGTGCTACACTCAATATGCCAGCAAATTTGGAAAACTCAGCAGTGGTCACAGGACTGGAAAAAGGTCAGTTTTCATTCCAATCCCAAGGAAAGGCAATGGCAAAGAATGCTCAAACTACCACACTATTGCACTCATGTCACACACTAGTAAAGTAATGCTCAAAATTCTCCAAGCCAGGCTTCAGCAATATGTGAACTTCCAGATGTTCAAGCTGGTTTTAGAAAAGACAGAGGAACCAGAGATCAAATGGCCAACATCTGCTGGATCATGGAAAAAGTAAGAGAGTTCCAGAAAAATATCTACTTCTGCTTTATTGAATATGCCAAAGCCTTTGACTGTGTGGATCACAATAAACTGTGGAAAATTCTGAAAGAGATGGGAATACCAGACCACCTGACCTGCCTCTTGAGAAAACTATATGCAGGTCAGGTGGTCTTTTCCAATGAGTTGGCTCTTTGCATGAGGTGGTCAAAGTATCAGAGCTTCAGCTTCAAGCACCAGTCCTTCAAATGTATATTCAGGGTTGATTTCCTATAGGATTGACTGGTTTTATTTCCTTTCTGTCCCAGGGACTCTCGAGTTTTCTCCTGCACCAAAATTCTAAAGCATCAAATCTTTGGCACTCTTTATGCTTCAACCCTCACATCTTTACATGACTTTGGATAAAAAGTATTAAAAAAGTATAGGTTTGACTATATGGACTTTTGTTGGCAAAGCAATGTCTCTGCTTTAATATATTACCTAGGTTTGTTATAGCTTTCCTTCCAAGGAAGAAACATCTTTTAATTTGAAAACTGCAGTCATTGTCAATAGTGATTTTGGTGCCCAAGAAAATAAAATATGTTATTGCTTCCATTGCTCCCCTATCCATTTGCCTTGAAATTATAGAAACAGATGCCATGATCTTAGTTTTATGAGCTTTAAGCTTTAAGCCAGCTTTTTCACTTTCCTTGTTCACTCTCAACAAGAAGTCTTTAATTACTCTTCCCTTTCTGCCATTAGTGTGGTATCATCTGCACATCTGCAGTTGTTGACATTTTTCCCAGAAATCTTGATTCCAACTTGTGATTCATCCAGCCTGGCGTTTCACATGGTGTAATCTGCATCATATAAGTTAAATAAGCAGGGTGACAATATACAAGCTTGTTTTACTTCTTTCCCAATTTTGAACCAGTCAGTTTTTCCATATTTGATTCTAATTGCTGCTTCTTGACCCACAACAGGTTTCTCAGGAGACAGATAAGGTGATCTAGTATTCTCTTCTCTTTAAGAATTTCCAGCCACACAGTCAAGGGCTTTAGCATAGTCAATGAAGCAGAAGTAGATATTTTCCTGGAATTCCCTTGCTTTCTCTATGATCCAAGAAATATTGTCAATTTGATCTCTGGTTCCTCTGCTTTTTCTAAATTTAGCTTGTATATCTGAGAGTTTTCAGCTCACCTATTGCTGAAGCCTGTCTTGAAGGATTTTCAGCATAACCATTCTAACATGTGAAATGAGTGCAATTGCACAGTAGATCGAACATTCTTTGGCATTGCCCTTCATTGGAATTGGAATGAAAACTGACTTTTCCAGTCTTGTGGTTTCTGCTGAGTTTTTCCAAAATGCTGGCGTATTGAGTGCAGCACTTTAACAGCATCATCTTTTAGAATTTGAAATAGCTCAACTGGAATTCCACCATCTATACTAGCTTTGTTTGTAATGATGTTTCCTAAGACACACTTGACTTCACTTTCAGGATGTCTGGCTCTTTCTTCCCTGGTGGCTCAAAAGTAAAGTTATCCACTTGTAATGCAGGAGATCTAGGTTTGATCACTGGGTCAGGAAGATCCCCTGGAGAAGGGAATGACAATCCACTCCAGTATTCTTGCCTGGAGAATCCCATGAACAGAGGAACGTGGCAGTCCATAGTGTCACAAAGAATCACATAGAACTGAGTGAGTATACACGCATGCATGTGAATGACCACGCCATTGAGGTTATTTGGGTCACTAAGACTTTGTGCATAGTTCTGTGTACTCTTGTCACCTCTTCTTGATTTCTTCTGCTGCTAAGTTCTTACCATTTCTATCCTTTATCATGCCCATCCTTGCTTGCCATGTTCCCTTGATGTCTCCAATTTTCTTGAAGAGTTCTATAGTTCTATAGTTTTTCCCATTTTTTTGTTTCTTCTACTTTGCATTGCTCATTTAAGAAAGACTTCCTGTCTCTCCTTACTATTCTCTGGAACTCTGCTTTCAGTTGGGTATATATTTCCCTTTTTTCCTTGCCTTTTGCTTCTCTTCTTTCATCAATTATTTGTAAAACCTCCTCAGACAACCTTTTTTGCCTTCTTGCACTTCTTCTTGGGGATGATTTTGGTAACTGCCTCCTGTACAATGGTATGAACATTAATCCATAGTTCCTCAAACACTCTGTTTACCAGATATAACCCCTTATATCTATTCATCACTTCTACTGAATAATCATAAGGGATTTGATTTAGGTTTTACCTCAATGGCCTAGTGGTTTTCCATACTTTGAATTTAAGCTTGGATTTTGCATTAAGTGTTAATGATCTAAGCCACAATCAGCTCAAAGTCTTGTTTTCTGCTGACTGTATAGAGTTTCTTCATCTTTAGCTGCAAATGCTATAATCAATCTGACTTCAGTATTGAATATTTTGCAGAAAAAAAATGGATATTTGGTTAGTTGATGAGGCAGCCTACATGTCTGTTTCCTTGGCATTAGATGTATGGGGAAATAGAAATGGCACATGCTTTATTAAGTGGTGCTCAGCTGCTTGATCTCTGGTAATGAATGATTAGAAATGCAAAAGCCTATTTCATTCTGATATTGCAATTTGAAATCCACATGAATCTCATCTCTTAAAACATAATAAAGAATCACACTGGTCAGAATGCCCATCATACAAAAATCTACAAACCAGTGCTGGAGAGGGTGTGAAGAAAACCCAACCCTCTTGCACTGTTTGTGGGAATATAAATTGATACAGCTACCATAGAGGACAATATGGAGATTCCTTAACAAAAAAGAAAGGTAGGAATAAAAGTATCGTATGACCCAACCATCCCATTACTGGGCATATACCCTGAGGAAACCAAAACTGAAAAAGACACATGTACCCCAGTGTTCATTGTGGCACTATTTACAATAATTAGGATGTGGAAGCAACTTAGATGTCCATTAGCAGAACCCACTCCAGTACTCTTGCCTGGAAAATCCCATGGATGGGGGAGCCTGGAGGGCTGTAGTCCATGGGGTCGCTGGGGGTTGGACAGGACTGAGTGACTTTGCTTTCACTTTTTACTTTTGTGCATTGGAGAAGGAAATGGCAACTCACTCCAGTACTCTTGCCTGGGGAATCCCAGGGACGGGGGAGCCTGGTGGGCTGCTGTCTATGGGATAGCACAGAGTCAGAAACGACTGAAGTGACTTAGTAGTAGCAGCAGATAAGCAGATACAGAGCTGTGGTATACATATACAATGGAATATTACTTGGCCATAAAAAGGAACGTGTTTGAGTCAGTTTTAATGAGGTGGATGAACATAGAGCCAATTATACAGAGTGAAGTTAATCCGAAAGAAAAAAACAAATACATACTAATGCATATATAAGGAATCTAGAAAGAGAGTACTGACGAGCCTGTATGTGGGGTGTCAATGGAGGCATAGACATAGAGAATAGATTTGTAGACATGGGGTTGTAGTGTATATATGTATATATATATGTGTATATATATGTATATGTGTGTGTATATATATATACACACACATATATATATGGGGCTTCCCTAGTGGCTCAGAGGTTAAAGCGTCTGCCTCTAATACAGGAGACTTAGGTTCGATCCCTGGGTCAGGAAGATCCCCTGGAGAAGGAAATGGCAACCCACTCCAGTATTCTTGCCTGGAGAATCCCATGGATGGAGAAGCCTGGTGGGCTACAGTCCATGGGGTCGCAAAGAGTTGGACACGACTGAGCGACTTAAAAAAACAATATATATATATATACACACATATATATACATATATATATATACATATATACACACACACACACACACACAGATCTATGAGTGATTCCTATTGATGTATGGCAGAAACCAGCACAATATTGTAAAGCAGTTATCTTTCAATTAAAAATAAATACATTAAAATGTTAAAAAACATAACAGGATAAGAGAGAAATGGGGAGCAATAATTTCTCAGTCAATAATGAAAGAGCAAGCATATTATTCAGTTGAAAAAAGCACTATAAATATAGTACTTTGAAAACGTTGTGATCACCAAAGAAGGCCTCATATTTCTTTTTTGTTTTCCTTATTATCTAAATCATTTGGGGTGATGCATTTCACTGTTCCATGTGCTTAATTTTTCATAGGCCATTCTATTACCACACTTATTTGTCTAAACTTCTGTAGATTAGGGTGAATATGAAAATATAATTATCCCCTTGAATTTTAAGTGTAAAGTTTTCTTCTGAAACCTATACAATCACCAGCACTCTGCTAGAAAGAGCTTCTTTGATCCAATGGAACTTATTTTTAACTTATTTAATTATTTTACTTACATATTATTTCCATGTAAGTTAATATAGTCATTCTAACAAAACCATTTCAACTTTCTTTCTTTAGCACTTTACATCTTTAATACTGTTGCCATTTTAATATTAACCACTCTTGTCTTTTGAACGGTAGTGTTGGAGAAGACTCTTGAGAGTCCCTTGGACTGCAACGAGACCCAACCAGTCCATCCTAAAGGAGATCAGTCCTGGGTGTTCACTGGAAGGACTGATGCTGAAGCTGAAACTCCAGTACTTTGGCCACCTCATGCGAAGAGTTGACTCATTGGAAAATACCCTGATGCTGGAAGGGATTGGAGGCAGGAGTAGAGGGGGACGACAGAGGATGAGATGGCTGGACGGCATCACCGATGGAATAAGTGTGAGTTTGAGTGAACTCCAGGAGTTGGTGATGGACAGGGATGCCTGGTGTGCTGCAGTTCATGGGGTCACAAAGAGTCAGACACGACTGAGTGACTGAACTGAACTGAATAAAGAGTGATGTTGAGCATCTTTTCATGTTTCTTAGCCATCTGTATGTCTTTGGAGAAATGTCTGTTTATTCCCCACTTTTTGATTGAGGTTTTTTTGTTTTTTTTTGTATTATGTTGTATGGATTGCTTGCATATTTTGGAAATTAATCCTTTGTCAGTTGTTTCATTGCTATTATTTTCACCTATTCTGAGGGTTGTCTTTTAACTTTACAGCTTCCTTTGCTGCACAAATGCTTTTAAGTCTAATTCAGGTCCCACTTGTTTACTTTTGTTTTTATTTCTGTTACTCTAGGAGGTGGGTAATAGAGGATCTTGCTTTGATTTATGTCATAGAGTGTTCTACTTGTGTTTTCTCTAAGAGTTGATAGTTTCTGGTCTTACATTTTGGTGTTTAATTTGTTTTGAGTTTATTTTTGTGTATGGTGTTAGGAAGTGTTCTAATTTCAATCTTTTACATGTAACTGTTGAATTTCCCCGTCACCATTTATTGGAGAGGCTGTCTTTGTGCCATCGTATATTCTTGCCTCTCTGTTAAAAATAAGGTCCCCATAGGTGCATGGGTTTATTTCTTGGATTTCTATCTTGCTCCATTGGTCTATATTTCTGTTTTTGTGCCAGTACCACACTGTCTTCATGACTGTAACTTTCTACTATAATCTAAAGTCAGGAAGGTTGATTCTTCCAGCTCCATCCTTCTTTCTCAAGACTGCTTTGGCTATTCTGGGTCTTTTGTGTTTGCATATGAATTGTGAAATTTTTTGTTCTAGTTCTGTGAAAAAATGTCATTGGTAATTTGATAGGGATCATATTGAATCTGTAGATTGCATTTGGTAGTATATCATTTTCACAATATTGATTCTTCCTACCCAGTAACATGGAATCTCTCTCCATCTGTTTATGTCGACTTTGATTTCTTTCATTAGTGTCTTATAATTTTCTTTGTACAGTTCATTTGTCTCCTTACATATGTTTATTCCTAGATATTTAATTTTTTGTTGCAATAGTGAATAAGTTTCATTCCTTAATTTCTCTTTCTGATTTTTCATTGTTAGTATATAGAAATGCAAGTGATTTCTGTGTATTGATTCTGTATCCTGTAACTTTGGTAAATTCACTGTTTAGCTCTAGCAATTTTCTGATACTATCTTTAAGGTTTTCTATGTACAATATGATGTCATTTTCAAACAGTGAAAGCTTTACTTCTTTTCTGATCTGGATTCCTTTTATTTCTTCTTCTTCTCTGATTTCTGCAGCTAGGACTTCCAAAACTACGTTGAATAATAGTGGTGAAAATGGACACCATTGTCTTATTCCTGATCTTGGGGGAATGCTTTCTGTTTTTCACCATTGAGAATAATGTTTGCTGTAGTCTTATTATATATGGACTTTATTATGTTGAGCTAAGTTCCTTCTATGCCCATTTTTGAAGAGGTTTAATCATAAGTGGGTGCTGAATTTTGTTAAAGGCTTTCTCTGTATCTATTGAGATTATCATATGATTTTTATCTTTCAATTTGTTAATATGGTGTATCACATCGATTGATTTGTGTATATTGAAGAATCCTTGCATTCCTGGAATAAGCCCAACTTGATCATGATGTATGAGCTTTTTGACGTGTTGCTGAATTCTGTTTGCTAAAATCGTGTTGAGGATTTTCGCATCCATGTTTATCAGTGATATTGGGCTGTAGTTTTCTCTTTCTGTGTTGTCTTTGTCTGGTTTTGGTATCAGGGTGATGGTGGCCTCATAGAATGAGTTTGGAGATGTTCCTTCCTTTGCAATTTTTGGAAACAGTTTTAGAAGGATAGCTCTTCTCTAATTAGAGGAGCTAATTCTAATTATCTAATTTAGAAGGTGTTAACTCTTCTCTAATGTTTGATAGAACTCTCCTGTGAAGCCATCTGGTCCTAGGCTTTTGTTTTCTGGGAGATTTTTGATCACAGCTTTCATTTCAGTGATTGTAATTGGGTTGTTCATCATTTCTATTTCTTCCTGGTTCAGTCTTGGAAGATTGAACTTTTAAGAATTTGTCCATTTCTTCCAGGTTATCCATTTTATTACCATATATTTGTTCATAATAGTCTTTTATAATCATTTTTATTACTGCATTGTCTGGTATAAGCTCTCCTTTTTCATTTCTAATTTTATTGATTTGACTCTTCTCTCTTTTTTCTTGAGTCTGACTAAAGGCTTGATAATTTTGTTTATTTTTTCAAAGAACCAACTTATAGTTTTATTTATCTTTACTACTGTTTTTTTCCCCCACTTTGTTTTCATTTATTTCTGTTCAGATCTTTATGATTTCTTTCCTTTTACCATTAAAAATTTTTTTTAGTCTTCTTTTTCCAGTTGTTTTAGGTGTAAATTTAGGTTGTCTACTCCATGTTTTTCTTGTTTATGGAGGTAGGAATGTACTGCTATAAACTTCCCTCTTGGAATTGCTTTTGCTGCATCTCATAGGTTTTGAGTTGTCGTGTTTTCCTTGTCATTTGTTTCTTGAAATTCTTTGATTTTTGTTTGATTTCTTCAGTAATCTGATATGGTCATTTAGAAACATGTTGTTTAATCTCCATGTGTTTGTGTTCCTTGCAGTTTTTTCCTTTAATTCATATCTAGTCTCATAGCATTGTGAGATGATGCTTGATATGATTTCAATTTTCTTAAATATACTGAGGTTTGATTTGTGACTCAAGATCTGGTCTATCCCAGAGAATGTTTCATGTGCACTTGACAAGAAGGTGTATTTTTCTGGATTTGGATGAAATGTCCTGAAGATATCAATGACATCTTTGTCATCTAATGTACTTTTTAAAACTTGTGTTTCCTTGTTAATTTTCTGTTTTGATGATCTGTCCATTGGTGTGAGTGGGGTGTTAAAATCTCCTACTATAATTGTGTTACTTTCAATTTCTCATTTTGTGTCTGTTAGTGTTTGTCTTATGTATTGTGGTACTCCTGTGTCAGATGCCTAGATATTTACGGTTGCTATGTCTTCCTCTTGGATTGAACCCTGGTACATTATGTGTTGGCCTTCTTTAGCTTTTGTAATATTCTTTATTTTAAGGTCTATTTTGTCTGATATGAGGGTTGCTACTCCAGAGATTTCTTTTGTTTCCCATTTGCAAGGAATATATTTTTCCATCCTCTCACTTTCAGTCTGTAGCTGTCTTTTGGTCTGAATGGGTTTCTTGTAGACAGCATATATATGGGTCTTATTTTTGTGTCCATTCAGCCAGTCTGTGTCTTTTGGTTGGAGCATTTAATCCATTTACATTTAAAGTAATTTTTGTCATATATGTTCCTATTGTCATTTTCTTAATTGTTTGGGGTTGCTTTTGGAGATCTTTTTTCTTCTATTTCTTGACTATATAAATCTATTTAACATTTGTTGTAAAGCTGGCTTGGTGGTACTGAATTCTCTTAACTTTTGCTTGTCTGAAAAGCTTTTTATTTCTCCATCAATTTTGAATGAGATCCTTGCCATATTTTTTAAATATTTAGATTTTATCCTTTTAGTACTTTAAATATATCCTGCCATTACCTTCTGACCTGCAAAGTTTCTGCTGAAAGATCAGCTGTTAGATGTATGGGGTTTCCCTTGTATGTTACTTGTTGCTTCTCCCTTGCTGCTTTTAATATTCTTTGTGTTCAGTCTTTGTTAGTTTGATTATGTGTTGGCATGTTTCTCCTTGGGTTTATCCAGTATGGGACTCTTTGTGCCTCTTGGACTTCACCGACTATTTCCTTTTCCATGTTGGGAAAATTTTCAACTTATCTTTTCAAAAAATTTCTCATACCCTTTCTTTTCCTCTTCTTCTGGGACCCCTATAATTTGAATGTTGTTCCACTTGATATTATTCCAGAGGTCTCTGAGACTACCATCAATTCTTTTCATTCTTTTTACTTCATTCTGCTCTTTAGAATTTATTTCCATCATTTTATCTTCCAGCTCACTGATTCATTCTTATGCTTTAGGTATTCTGCTATTGATTCCTTCTAGAATATTTTTAATTTCAGTAATTGTGTTGTTTGTCTCTGTATGTTTATTCTTTAATTCTTTTATGTCTTTGTTAATAGATTCTTTCATTTTCTCCATTTTGTTTTCAAGGTTTTTATCTTTTTTGCTATCATTATTCTGAATTCTTTTTCAAGTGGTTTGCCTATTTCCTTTTTATGTATTTGGACTTTTGTGTTTCTGGTTTGTTTCTTCATTTGCATAGTATTTCTCTGCCTTTTCATTATTATTATTTTTTTAACTTATTGTGTTTGAGGTCTCCTTTTCCCAGGCTTCAAGGTTGAATTCTTTCTTCCTTTTGGTTTCTGCCCTCCTAGGGTTGGTCCTGTGGTTTTTGTAATCTATACAGGATAAACTTTGTGCCAAGTTTTTGTTTGTTTATTTGTTTTTCCTCTGATGGGCAAGACTGAGTGAGGTAGTAATCTTATCTGCTGATGAATGGGTTTGTACTTTTGTTTTATTTGTCGTTTAGATGAAATATCCTGCACAGGGTGCTACTGGTTGTTGGGTGATGCTAGGTCTTGTAGTCAAGTGTTTTCCTTTGTGTGAGTTCTCACTATTTCATACTCCTTAGGGTTAGTTTTCTGGTAGTCTAGGGTCTTGGAGTCAGTGCTCACACTACAAAGGCTCAGGGCTTGATATCTGGTCAGGGAAAAAAAATTCCCCAAGTGGTTTTTTATGGCATGAAGTGAGATGAAAATGAATATCCAAAAATGAGAAACCAAAGGTGAAGCCTAGACAAAGGGCAGTTGCAAAATCAGACAAATAATAATTAAAATAATGGAATATATACATATACATATATACCCATGATCAAAGTCAAAACAGTCCAACACAAATAAAGTACAGTAGATTGACCTGGCAAACAAAGCAAATTAAAAAATTTATTTACTAGCTAAGAACAAAATTAAAGCACAAACTGGAAAATAAAACCAGGGAAGGTGCCAAGTGGGGAATAAAGCAATGAAAACAAAACTAACAGATATGTTGAGAGTAAAGGAAAGAAAAAAAGAAAGAATAGATATGCGAAGTCAAATAGAGGTAGGTGAATAAGATTTATATTCATTAAAAATTAACTGCAAGGATAAAAGAACAGTAGGAAAGGCAAACAAAGGAATTAATGTAGAAAAAA
>SJYQ01104690.1:0-48714 GCA_006410935.1 Redunca redunca | reverse complement strand
AAAAAAAAAAAAAAAATGCAACAAAAGGCAATTCACAAAAGTAGAATACAAATGAAAAAAAGAAATGTTTTCCTCACTAATAAACATACAAAGTTATCTTTTTATGTATCCCAAATTGACAGTAATTAAAATAGTATAGCTACTGGGAAGCAATGACCTCATATACTGCAGAAGGCAGTTAAAAAGCCTTAAAAACATGTATCTAGAATTTTCTTCTGAAGAAAAGATCAAGGGACACATGTAAAGATCTATATCCAGGGATATTCATCACATAATTTTTTAAATGTTATTAATGGAAATAACAAAAATCTTCTACAGAAGAAGGCTGTTTTGGTACATCAGTCCATGTGTACAGTGGAATACCACAGAGCCCTTAAAAATTATGTTGAAGAGTATGTTCTAACTTGGTAAATATCAGAATGTTGAAGCCATTGAACTCTAGAGTCAGACCTGGATTTACATCCATCTCTTCCCAGCTTTGTGTCATGGGACAATCAGTTTTATCTCTCTAAGCCTCAGTTTCTATACTGACCCTTTAAAGTTGTTGAGGGAAATCAAATAAGTCATTTATAAAAAGTGCTTATAAACACAATGCCTGGCATTCAGTGAATATGCTCTGCTCATACACAGAGTTGAAGTCAGTAATACTAGCCTACAAAAGACATTTAATAAACATCTTTGAATAAATAAAATATGATGAACGTGATAGGAAATTTTACTTAAAAAGTTGTGTTTAGGTCAAAAAGAAGATGTGGCTCTAAAGTAATGAGACCTTGGTTTTATAGGACTTCAAGAACTCAGGAGGAAATGCCAAAGGAAAGCTTTCAGAAGGATTTTGAACAGCAGCAGCATATTGAAATAAATGTACACAGCCTGGATAGCTGGAAACACATTTAGCTGTAAGTGTTCTGCTAAAAGTATATTTTGACATTGTAATGTTGTAGCTGTTCTTTACATGGCCCACCTCAAAATACCCTTAGTACTATGTTCATTCAACACTTTCTGAGTACTGACTGTGCTAAGCACTGCCGCAAGCTCAAGGTCCTCGTGAAGTGTTTTACTGGGCTTGGGTGACATAGTCTCACCTCCCAACAGGCACTTTGGCTAAGCTCTAGAGATCCTGGCACTTTGACTCAGGAAAACCCCAGGTTTAGTTCCTGGAAAATGAGTCCTGACTCTGGACCTCAGTCTTCTCATCTATAAAATGAGAGCATTAGAAAGACAACTTCCTTTTTTTCTTTTTTTTTATACCACAAACTGAAAGAAATCAGTTGTGACCCAGAACATACTCACATTTACACACAGACACACAAAACATAAAGCGATTTCACGAGTGCCAAGACTACTTCCAGCTCTGAAATGTTTGTTTTTCTAGTGGAAAAAGGTCTGGCAAGGAACCAAAAGCCCTGATTGTTGGTGGCTGTCAGCCGTATGGGATCTTAGGCAGATTATTTCAGCTCTTCACACACTTCTCTATGAAATCAGGTTCTTGGACTCGATCTCTGAAGTCCCTCCATTTCTGAAATTCTGTTTTGTGATCATTTAATTATTTTAAGCAATCATTGAGTATCCTGTGCCAGGCACTTTCTAGGGCCAGGAGAATGACTCTTGGACCCACCGTCTTACTGAGTGAGTCAGGGTAGGTGGCACAAAGATGGAAACAGGTGTGTATGCTTGCTCCAGAGTTGGTTTATAACCTACCGGAAGGTCCTTAATAAAAGGTCAAGATCTCCGCCTGTCTCCTATCTGGGCCTCAGTAATTTTTATAGTTCAGTAAATGGGCAGTTAATGCACTGAATTACCAAATGCATGTTTCACCACATTTCCACCACCCCGCATCCTGAAGGAAGGGAGTTTCCAGGGGGTACTCACCATCCGTTCTCTGTGCACAGAGCTGGCAAGCCCTAGTGACAAGGAGAAATGCTTGCACGTGTGGCACAAGCTGCAAGTTGTGAAGGACAAATGGAGGATACATAATATAGCTGAGTGCTGAGTTAATCATCTTAAAGTCCAAATGTTATTTTTCAGCCCTCACTCCCCCACCCTGTGAGCTGCTTTCTTTTATCAGATTGTTAAAATCAATGTCATGCAAAAAAAAATCCATTCATATTAATCCAAAAATGTTTCTTCATTTGACTCACAGCCCTATCCATGTGACCACTTTCCATCAGAAGATAGCTGTTTGAATTGTCAGCTCAAAAGCACCCACTGCCCAGCAAGACCAAATGCCAACACACAAAACAACCCTTCAAACCAGTTAAGTTTCTCTCTATGCCAAACACAGCTTTGAAATACAAGTTTAGATAGAATGTGAACTGCTGATGAAGAATTGCTTCAAGGGACTCAGCCCTGTAAAGGGCCAGAGGAGAAAACATGATCTTCCATGTGAATGAACTGCAATGGCTGCATATTGATGAGACACATTCACGTCTTACCTTCAGTGGTGCAGTCAAAAGTAGACTCTTTGCTTGCTCGGGTATGAAAGCCTGTCTATAAACAGTGTTACCAGCTCTGTGGTGTAGACAATTGGACAATCGAAAGAGAGGATGGTAAGTTCTGCCTATTACCAAGGATTATTCTGTGTGGCTCCATAAAAGTAGGGCACTTGGTCCTGTCCCCCATTATGTGAGTCAGCGTCTCATTCTTTTAGATGCCTTTGCGCCTGTTCTCAGTCTCTGCCCGTTACTGTTTAGCCTTAGCAGCAGCAGAGAAGCAAAAGGTAGAAGAGCCAAGCACAAAACAGGCCCGTCCCAGTGCCAAGTGGGTAGTGTTCTCTGTCTAGGAATTGCTGTTTGGCTACAGACCCATTACTCAGAGTGAACTCAGGGTGGTTTAGGGTAGAACTTTTCTGGGAAGCAATAAAGCTATCCAGGAAGCCTTTGTAAACCACACAACCCAAAAAATGTTCCTTGAGACCTAATATGTACCATCCTGGGGATGGCCCCCCTGCTGTCCTGGAGCACACACTTAGTGAGACAGGAACAGTAATAAATAATTACATCAGGTATTGTGTGGTTTTCAGGGTAAGAAAGGTAAATCAGGACAAGGGGAAAGATGCTATCCTAGATAGACTGCTTAGACAAGTTTCCTCTGACAAGGCAATATTTGAATGAAGATTGAGTCTCACACATATCTGACGCAAGAGTTTCAGGCACAAGAAACAGCAAGAAAGAAGTCCTGGCTAGAGATGTGCTTGGCATGTTTGAGGACCCAGCGGTGACACTCTGAGGAGCCAGTGACAGAAATTCCTTCTGCGGTGCCTCTTACAGGAGATAACTGAGTTAGGTTGTGAGTAAGGGGTTTCTTACTAAGACTGCTAGTGCTCTCTGCATCTGGGTGGTGGGTTGATCCTCCCCATAATGTGCACACACATCTTCTAATCCCTCCATCCAGTCTCCTCAACATGTGTTTTTTCAAAGTGCCAAAGTTGCTAAAATCTAAGCTGCTTCCCAGGCAAAAACCCACAATAGAATGAAAAAAGAAAAATAAGTCTGGTCTTAAAAATATCTGTAAAGAAAAATAAATCTTTCGTTATTTTCTGTTGATCATCTACTAAATACAGACATGCATTATATATATATTATATATATAATATTTGTATTATATATATATATAAATCATTCTGTACATAGGTGTTATTATCCTCATTTTATACATGAGTAACCTGGATCCTGGTTTGGACCCAGGATGTCTGACTCCAGAGCCTGTGTTCTTTCCCAGTGTAGAGCATCACCTCCCGTGTGCTGATTATGTGCATTGGATACTATAGACTCATTGCTAGCCCAGTGGTTACCAAGTGTTGTCAGAGAGCAGACTTCCAGATTTGGTTTGAGACTATGCAGCTCCCCCACCCCCACCCGCACCCCGCAATGACTGGCAAACTGTTTGTACGTGGCAGCTGTCAATTCTTCAAAACCTGTGTTTCTCCTCAGTGTATGTCATGTCTCCATTGCAAGTTCAGTCATCCCACAAACCTAGGTGATGGAACAAAATGCCACCTTCAGCCCAACTTACATCTGAAGACCTCAGACGATGAGATTAGGGCCGGGCCTGCTTGGCTCTCAGAGATATTGCCATATGCTGTCACAGTTAACCAGTGCTTTCTTCTAAACTAGCACCCACCCACATAATGAAACGGCACAAATAGGTTAATACTTGTTTTCCTTTCATTGAAGAGACATCTAGTACCTGGAATCATGGAATGCTGAGCATCAAAATGGACCTGAGATTTTGTTTTTTAAGACCCACCACCCTCTGATGGTTCTCTTGCTGCCCCAGTTTTTACCCAGTGGTCATTCTGTTCATGCTTGAACACTCCAGTTTCCAGGGAACACACTACCCCCTGAACAGCTCTTCTGTTTCTGAGTGGCTTTGAGCAGCTTCCTAACACTGCGCCAATGTCTCTCCTCACTTAGGCTCTACTCTGTGAAATTAATTCATACTCTTCCTGGGAGGCTATGCAGTACATCTAATCCCTGTTACAGGGAAGCCAAATATTTGTCCTATACTTTTATTAACGTAGCCTAAAATTACAGCCTTTTTTGGTACTCACATTATACTATTGATTCACATTGAGGCTTTCATCAGCTAAAACTTGTGGGGCTTTTTTTTAAGCTTACTACTGTTAAGCCATATCTCTGTGTCCCCACTAATACAGTCACTTTAATAGACAATTCCAAGACATTTATCTCTATTAAAGGTTTATCTTGTAATGGAAAATTACAAGACGTTTATCTCTATTAAAGATGCACATCTATTAACTAGATCTTTCTGGATCTTGATGTTTTTATCCATTTTCTTGCTATCCCTCTCACCTTTACTTCATCTGTGATAATTTGGGAAAGCATCTGTCATCAGGACTTCAAAAGTCAAATACCTGTAGAGCCCAGGAGTGGATCAGTGGGGCTGGTTTTAAGTGTACACTCTGTGAGTAATGTGGGCTCTGTGAACAGGGGAGCAAGCATCCCTTGGCAGAGGAGCAGCTACTGCTTACTTCAGCTGACCGTTGCTTTACAGGAATGCAAAGACACTATGGCCTGATCACCAGCTTCTTTTAAAATCTAGAATTCTGGATGTTTTTTTGTTTTTTATTTTTTGAGTCTACTGATTTCAAAACACAGACTATTTTTTTACCAGCATATGGGATAAAAGTATCTACAGAACAGGTGTCCTGTGGGCCATCAGTTTGCAATGAATTAATTCCACACTAAAGTAACTGAACAGTTAGAGGCTGTGACATCACTAGAAACTACCCTCTGAGGCTTTCTGAATTCATTCCCCAGCCCCCTCTGAAATGTGGTCCTTCAACCACTTACGAAGTCATCTACCTGGAATGGTATCCAGCCCTCATTTGCCATCTTGCCCAGATACTCTGGGGACTGCTCCATAGAGGAAGTGTTTTATTTCAGAAGGGATTATGTATAGTGTAGGCAGAGTTCAGCATTGCTGGGATCTCATCTTTCCCCTTCTCCTTCCCGGCTGTGTGACTTTGGGCAAATTCCTTCACTTCTCTGTGCTTTAGTTTTCTCTAAGTAAAATGAGGATGATAGTGTCTACTAAAGAGAGTTAACATAAGTATTTTACAAAATCATACCTATAGGAGGCTTAGCTCAGGGTCTAGTACATAGGAGTTGTTCAATAAATTTTACCTACACTTGCTACTTTTATGGTTATACTTAGTACTTTGTTATTAATATGAATCACATTATTACATCTGACACATTCTATAGGTAGTGACTGGACAGTAAGAGCAACCTAGTGAGCACAGTTGGAAGTTGGAAATACCTCCAGCCTTTGTCCTTCACTCATGACCCCCTCAGCCTGGAAACCTTGGCATATTGCTAAAGCTCCTCTTAGAGAAAATAGCTCCAATGGTGAGAGTTGAAATCTCAATTTTGCCTCCATATGACACACACCAGATCATGCTGTTCCTCTCTTGAAAACTTTCAGCGTTTCCTCTTTCTTGCAGAATGGAGTTCACACTCCTTTGCCTGTGATTTGAGGTTCTCTCCCGCCTCCTATCTGCCCACAGCTTCAGCTCTTCCATCGGGAGAACTTCCCCAGGGGCCTTCACCTTAGGAACTCTCTACCTACGACTTGCCACTCCCTGGATGTGTCCCAGGACCTTTCGTACTCATTCTGTGAGCTCATCTCCCAGGTAAGAAGCCCTCACCTTGCCATTCACTGACTAAATCCTATTCATCCTTAAAACCCTGTGAAATTCAAGTCTACTGTGAGAAGTTCTTCTTTTAAATTCTTTAGCATTTACTGTTTCTACCACTTACCCGGCCTTAGCATGTTCTGCTTTCTGGTTGCTTGACTGGTAAGCCACAGAAGAGGGACTGGATCTTGGCCTTTTTTTTGTGAGTCTCCCCTCCACACACACACATGTGCGCACGTGCCTCGCATAGCACAAGGCTGAGAACACTGAGAATGCTCAATAAAGAAACATTTTTTGGCCTGAATGAATGGCCTGAAGGACTGTTCCTTTCAACAATTATGGCCCAATAAATTATACTGGCATTGCCTCCTAGAGAGAAAGGCCACACTAAGGCTCCACAGATGGGGAAACTGCTCTGTCTGCCAAAACCCAGATTCAGGGCAGCCTTGGCCCTGTTTGGCTGTCTACCTGAATCTGGGTTTAACAACTTGGACTACAGTTTTACAGCCTAAGTCACCAGGCTCAGCACAGCAGCATGAGTTCTTTGTCCACATGCTGGTGCCAGGTGTTAAGGGAACTGGCTCACTCTGCTTAAGGAGACCTGCAGGTGGGGGAGGGGGCTGCCTGTGCTGTAAGCTGTCAAGCCAGGGGGCTTTCTGCAAAAGGAGCCTTCATCTGGATCCTAAACAGGAAAAAAGAAATGAGGAAAGTTTATAACATGAGGATTCCAGGCTGGATGCTGGGGAGAGGAGGGTGGGGAAGTAGAATGACCTGAAGGTCATGACTGAATGGGACAAAGCTGAGAAAAATGGCCTAGACTCAATCAGATTTTATTTCCGTTGTTGCAAGAGTTGCGCAGTCCTAGGAAGGTGAAAGAAGACGGGAATCCATCAAATTAAATCTTTAGAGTTGAAGTTACTTTTTTTTTTTTCCAAACCGTGCAGTATATAGGATCTTAGTTCCCCGACAGGGATCAAACCCGTGCCCCCTGCAGTGGGAAGCATGAAGTCCTAACCACTGGCTGTGCTGTGCTGCGCTTAGTCACTTAATCATGTCTGACTCTTTGCAACCCCATGGAGTGTAGCCCATGAGGCCCCCCTGAGGGAGGAGAATCCATGGAAATTCTCCAGGCAAGAATACTGGGGATCTTCCCAACCCAGGAATTGAACCCAGGTCTCCTGCATTGCAGGCGGATTCTTTACCAGCTGAGCCACCAGGAAAGCCCAAGAATATGGGAGTGGGTAGCCCATCCCTTCTCCAAGGATCTTCCCAACCCAGGAATCGAGCCAGGGTCTCCTACATTACAGGCGGATTCTTTACCATCTGAGCCACCAGGGAAGGCCCCTAACCACTAGACTACCAGGGAATTCCAAAGGTTACATATTTTAAGACAGGGTCCCCACCCTCTGGACCGTGGACCAGTACCTCTGGGCAGATCAGCAACAGCATTAGATTAGAATAAAGTGCACTATAAGCATAATGCACTTGAAGTATCCTGAAACCATTCTCCCCCATCCCCAGGCCCTGGAAAGATTGCCTTCCACAAAGTCAGTCCCTGGTGTCAAAAAGGTTGGAGACCACTCTTTAGAGACAAAGAAATGCAGTATCTGCAGAAGTGATAGAAGGGTTAGAGACTTTTGTGAATAGGGGCTGGAAGGGTCTCTGGCTACGTGAGCTGTCCCTTTTGGGGTTTTGAAGTTATCGGTATAGCAGCTATAAATGGGGTTCCAGCCATGGTGTGATGGTTAAAGCTTAACAACCAGTTCTCAAAAAAAAGCCCTGGCTTGTAGCATTTGCAGATTTCTGTGGTGTAAATACACCCACCATGGTCAATTTCAAACTACTTGGTGGAGCCTCAGAATGTGGGGTTGGGAAGTGCTTGTGCAGCTGGCTCTTGTGAGGCTGGGCAAGTGGTTACAAAGGTGAAAAGTCTGAGTTACCACAAGCTCACCTTCTCAGCTGAGGCTGAACCAGTTGGTGTGATATCTCCTTGTTTCAGCTTTCAACTCTAAATAAGTGTCCTTTCTGGCTGTATTAGGTGCCAGCTGCTTACATTTTTACCCCTTTGGTTGCCGTTTTCTCTCTTTAAAATGGCCGGTTCCTCAGGTGTCGTCCTGAAGTGTGCGCCACTCTTCCTGAGAGCAGGAAGGCTCTGCTGTGCCTCACAGAGAAAACGTGAAGGTGAACTTCATGCAGGAAGGGATTATGGTGCCATCGGTTGTGAGCTCAGTCTTAGTGAATCAACAGTATCTATTAAATAAAGGGCTTTAAACAGAAATACACATAAAGCTAGGTATGTCTGGATCAGGTGACAAACCACTATGACCAGAGGCTCTCGGGAACCTAATTCTGTATTTCCCTGAAGAGTAGTTCACTAATTCAGTGTTTGTGCCAACTTTACAGGGCACAGCTACCTCGAATGAGAATTGGCCGTGCTTTCAGAAAGAGTGAGGGGCTGCAGTGGCCCAAGGCAGAGCATCAGGGCCCCAGCAGGATGAGCGGGGAGCCCTGCAGGGGAAGCTCAGGGTAGAGAGTCAGAATCTCAGCAGAGAATAGAAGAGGTAGCCCAGGTGGGAAAGATTGTGTACCTAGGTATGAGTCGATAAAGAAACATATTAAATGTAATGGAAGCTAGAATTCCCTCTATTTCTATCTACTGCAAGGACCCAGGAGCAGCAGCATAGAGCTCACCTAAGGCCCAGATCTTGGCTTCTAAACACTACTTTTTCCATGGCTTCTTGGAGGAAGAAATGATTCTAGGGCTAGGAGTGAACACATGATTCTGAGTTTGATTTGCGTGCTATAAAGGGCATCATTAGGACTATGGACAAAATTCTTTTGAAGTCTGAGGAGTTAATGGTGAATATATTAGTGTTCATTTCCTGATTTTAATAGCTCTGTTGTGGTTACACAGGAGAATGTCCTTGTTTGTAGAGAAACACAAATGGCAGCCCATTCCAGTGTTCTTGCCTGGAGAGTCCCAGGGACTGGGGGGCCTGGTGGGCTGCCATCTATGGGGTCGCAGAGTCGGACACGACTGAGGTGACTTAGCAGCAGCAGCAGCAGCAAATATTCAGAAGTGATGGGGCATCAGATTGGCAACTTCCTCTCAAATGGTTTGGAAAAAAGTTCTTTAAATTGTGCTTTCAAACTTCCTATAAGTTTGTGTTTGTATTAAAAATGTGTAATCAGGTAATTGATTAGATTTATAATTTTTAAGTAGAAATCTTACCAAGTTTATATAGTAGTGAAACAATTAAGTTCACCATATGTATTTCTTTAATTTATTAGATTTATAAAAATTACTTAGGTACTTCGAAGGGTTTATCAGTTAGATAATTGAAGTACTTTTAAAAGGAAATAGAGTATATTACATTTATAAATGCTGTTTTAAATAGTTCAAAGTATTTAACAGAATCTATAAATGGNTTATTTTTAAAGTAATCACTAAAATGTGCTAGACTTATAAATAGAATAAAGCCTTCAACTGAATTTAAAAGTCTAATTAACATTAACCTTTTAAAGCCAGAGTAAATATAAATAGTTCTTCACGGGTAATATAGATTCAACAGTTAACTAGCACTGCTTTAGCACTAATTTTGTACCTGGAGCAGCCAGGATAAAGAAGAAATATAAAATATAATCTCTGACCTGCTAAGGAGATTATAACTAATCAGTGCCATGAGATCAGCACACAGGAGACAATAACAAATAAATCAACATGGCAAGAATCAGAAACTGAGATTATGTGGCATATGCTTGTGTACACCTGTATAACCCTAGAAAGCAGAACTCTTATCAAGAGGAAAATAAATGGAAGCAGTTACACTACTCAGCTTTAACACTCAGGATGGGATTAGTCTACACTACAAGAACAAACCAACCTTGAAGTCTCAGAGGCCTAACATGAAATTTGTATCTTTCTCAAGCAAGGTTAAATGCAGGCCAAAGTAGCTATTTGCCCTGCAGTGAATTTAGGGCAAATAGCAGTGAATCCAGACACCTTTCACCTTATTGCTCCACCATTTCGAACCATTGCTCCCAGGGTTGCTGCAGGAGGAAAACAAGACAGTGGTTGTTACAAGAATTAAACTATGATGTATCATCAAAATTAAAGGGCTTAAAACAGTTGGTGGTGGTGGTGTTGCTATTATTATCATTATCAAGCCATCCACCAGCTGAACTTTATAACTCAGAAACTAGTGAGTTTCCTCTTACTAGGAGGTATCTAAACAGAGAGGGCAGAAGTTGATCCAGGATTCCATGAGAAATATTCAAAGACTGGGTCAGGCTAGACCTATAGGGACCTTTCATGGAGATTCTGTTCTGTTCTAAGTACACTAGAAGATGAAGGAAATTGGTGTGAAATAGAGGAGATGAGCCTTGAAAGATGGGGTCACTTGGTCATGACCACCATAGCACTTGACTTCAGAGTGACTATTCATCAGGTGGCCCCAAAGGAGAACATGAAGTCAGAAGAACTGGCTAAGTTTTCTTCTGCCTCTTTCAAATTCGCTTTTTCTTTAGGAGTCTACATGCTGTCATTTCAACAGATGATCCTGGGGTTACTGGATATTCACGTCTAAAACAGTGAAACTGAACCCCTTCCTCTCATGTACATGTAAAAATTAACTCAAAATCGATCACTGACCTAAATATAAAGTTTAAAACTATAAAACTCTTAAAATAAAACATGGGTGTTAATCTTTAAGACTTTAGGTTAGGCACAAGCAACAAAAGGAAAATTGACAAATCAGACTTCCTCAAAATTAAAAACTTTTGTGCTTCAAAGAGAAAGTAAGAAGACAATACAGCAGATGAGAAAAAATGTTTCCAAGTTGTAGATCTAATAATGGTCTAGTCTCCAGAATATATAAATAACTCTTATAGCGAAATAAGAAAAACAACTCAGCTTAAAAATGGACAGAGAATAATCTTCCAGAAAAAACATACAAATGGTGAATAAATACATGAAAAGATACTCAACATCATCAGTCATTAGGAAATGCAAATCAAAATCACAGTGAGATACCACTTCACACTCACTAAGATGACCTTAATAAAAAGATGGACAGTAATAAGTGTTGACAAGAATATGGAGAAATTGAAATCACATGTTGATGCTTCTGCTGCTGCTGCTGCTAAGTCACTTCAGTCGTGTCCGACTCTGTGTGACCCCATAGATGGTAGCCCATCAGGCTCCCCCGTCCCTGGGATTCTCCAGGAAAGAACACTGGAGTGGGCTGCCATTTCCTTCTCCAATGCATGAAAGTGAAAAGCGAAAGTGAAGTCGCTCAGTCGTGCCCAACTCTTAGCGACCCCATGGACTGCAGCCTACCAGGCTCCTCCATCCATGGGATTTTCCAGGCAAGAGTACTGGAGTGGGGTGACACTGCCTTCTCTGTCACATGTTGATAGTGGTATGTTAAATTATGCTGCCATTTTGGAAAACAGTTTGGCAGTTCCTCAGAAAGTTAAACATTGTGTTACCATATATGATCCAGAAGTTACACTCTTAGGTGTATATTCAAGAGAGATGAAAACATATGTCCACACAAAAAGTTGTACACAAATGTCCTTAGCAACTTTATTGACAATAGTCAAAAAGTGGGAAAAACCTAAATATCCATCAACTGATGAATGATAAACAAAATATGATGTACCCATACAATTGAGTATTATTCAGCCATATAAAGAAGTAAAGTATTGATAAAAGCTATAACACAGATGAACCTTAAAAATTATGCTAAATGAGAGAGGCCATTCACAGAACATCACCTATTATATGATTTTATTTATATGCAATGTCCAGAATAGGCAACTCTACAGAAACAGAAAGTAAAGCAGTGGTTGCCTAAGGGTGGAGGTGCTGGGAGAAATGGGGAGTACTGCTAACAGTCATTGGTTTTTTCTTGAGGTGAGGATGTTCTAAAATTGGTTGTGGTTATGTTTGCACAATTCTAAATATACTGAACAATTAAATAACACACTTTAAAAGGTTGAATTGTAAAGTCTGCAAATTATAGCTCAATAAGGTTGTTCTATTTTAACAGCTTTAAAACGCATATCTAGAATGGAATTATATCCAGAATATGCAAAGAGCTCTTAAAACTCAATGACAAGAAAACAACTGAGTTTAAAAATGATTGAAGGATCTGAACAGATCCTCACCAAATAAGTTACACAAATGGAAAATAGGCATATGAAAAGATGCTTACTATCATATGTCACTAGAGAGTGCAAATTAAACAACTCTACACCTTTAAAAATGACCAAAATCCAAAGAACAGACAGTGTTAAATGCTGTGCTAGCTAGGATGTGGGGAAACAAGAACTGTGATTCATTGTTGGTGGGAATGCAAAATGGTATAGCCACTTGGGAATACAGTTTGACATTTTCTTACAAAGCTAACCATAGTCTTACCATACTATCCAGCAGTCACATGCCAAGGCATTTAACCTCATGAGTTAAAAACTAATGTCTGCACAGAAATGGGCACATGAATGTTTATAGCAACTTTATTCATGATTGCTGAAAGCTGAAAGTAACCAAGGTATCCTTCAAAAGGTGAGCAGATAAATTACGGTAATCTGTAAAATGGAGTAGTATTCAGTGATAAAAAGCAATGGCTGACCAAGCCTCAAAAAAAAACATGGAACAGCCTGAGATATATAGTGCTAAGTAAGGGAAGCCAATTGGAGAAGGCACCATCGTATATGATTCCGATCATTTGACATTACGAAAAAGGCAAAACTATAGAGACAGTAAGGACTTCCCTGGTGGCTCAGATGGTAGACCCTGCCCACAGTGTGGGAGACTCAAGTTCAATCCCTAGGTCAGGAAGATTCCCTGGAGAAGGAAATGGCAAAACCCCTCCAGTATTCTTGCCTGGAAAAGCCCATGGACGGAGGAGCCTGGCAGGCTACAGTTCTGGGGTCACAAAGAGTCGAACATGACTGAGCGACTTCATTGCCACACACAGAGACAGGAGAAAGATCACTGGTGGCCGGGAGTTTGGGGGTGGAAGGGAGAGAAGAAATGAGTGGGGCACAGGAGATTGGTAAGGCAGTAAAATTATTCTCTATGATAACATAATAGTAGATGCACGATATTATGCATTTGTCAAAACCCATAGAAAATATACACCATGAAGCATGAACTGGAATGTAATTTATGTACTTCAGTTTATAATAATGTATCAATACTGATTTACCAGTTTTAGCAAGTATACCACATTAATGCAAGAGGCTAATTATAAGGGAAACTGTGTGTGCTGGAAGAGCGTATATGGGAACTTTCCCTACTATCGGCTGAATTTAGGATAAATCTAAACAACTGTCTATTGATTAAAGAAAAGAATAGAGATGGATATGGGCTTCTCTGGTAGCTCAGCTGGTAAAGAATCCACCCGCAGTGCCAGAGACACCAGATCAATTCCTGGGTCAGGAAGATCCTCTGGAGAAGGGATAGGCTACCCATTCCAGTATCATTGGGCTTTCCTGGTGGCTCAGATGGTAGAGAAGAATCCGCCTCTGTCTGGGTTCAATCCCTGGGTTGGAAAGATCCGTTGGAGGAGGGCATGGCAACCCACTCCAGTATTCTTGCCTGGAGAATCCCCATGGACAGAGGAGCCTGGCAGGCTGCAGTCCATGGAATTGCAAAGAGTCGGGCACGACTGAGTGACTAAGGACACACTCACACAAGGAATGAATATGGAAAACAAAACAGATTAAAAATACACAAGACTAGTACAAATCAGACCAAAAAATATGAACAAATGGTCCTCTTTAAAAACATTAAAAAGAATTTAAAGGTTTCTTCAGAGTCTATGTGCATCTCAAAGAGATCCCTGCACTTTCACATTCATTACGACATTGTCCACAGTAGCCAAGATATGAAATCAATCTAAATGTCCATCAGTGGATGGATAGATTATGAAAGGTGGTATATACATCTAAAGGAATATTATTCACCCTTTAAAAAAGAAAGAAAGGGAGCCATTTATGACAACATTATGGTAAGTGAAGTAAGCCCAACAGAGGAAGACAAATACCATATAGCATCACTTACATGTGAAATCTGAGAAGGCCGAACTCGTAGGAGTGAAAGCGTTAGTCGCTCAGTCGTGTCCAACTCTTTGGGACCTGCGCTGCAGCCCTCCAGGCTTCTCTGTCCATGGGGGCAAGAACACTGGAGTGGGCAGCCATTCCCTTCTCCAGGGGGTCTTCCTGGCCTAGGGACTGAACCTGGGTCTCCCGCACTGCAGGGTTCTGTGCCGTCTAAGCTAGCACAGAGTCAGATGGTGTTTGCCAGGGGCTGCGAAGAGGGGTAAATAAGGAAGCGATGGTCAAAGGGGACAAAGTTTCAGTTATGAAGATAAGTTCGGGAAATCCACACAACATAGGGCCTGCTGTTAACACTATTTTACTCAAAAATTGCTGAGAGGGTAGATCTTATATTAAGTGTTCTTACTACAAAAATAATAATACAAAAATAAGGGGATGAGAGGAAAATTTGGAAAGTAATGGATATGCCTATGGCTTAGGTTGTTGTGATGGTTTTAGGGGTGTATATTTATCCCCAAACTCAATGAGTTGTATACATCAGTAGGTACAGCTTTTTTTACATGTCAATCATATCTAAGTAAAGTGTTTTATAAATAGACTCTATGTGCTTGCCAACTATGATGTGTCTTCTCTTGCAAAGGACAGATGATGTCATGGCACTGTGTCTCCTTGTTACTACTCAGATGTTTGGAACAAGAGCAATACTACAATAGGATCAGAAGCTCTCCTGACAGCCTCAGGAAGCCAGGGAGACCTCTGCTCCAAAAATTTAACTAGGAGAAAAAAATGCATTCTTTACTTTCATTCCAAACTTACTAGTCACTAAGAGCTATTCTGTGTCACCACGATCTGTGTTCTTTTTTGGTATGTGTCCATTCAGAGTACAGGCACTGGGAAAAGCAGTCATCACGGGCTCCCATAGAACCAACTCTCTTTCCTTGCTCTGCCAAAGCTGTGGGAGGAATGCTGTCCTTGACAAGCAGGAATAAGCCAGAACATACTTGGCCACTTAGGTCTTTGTCAAGAAAAGAGCAAGAATTACTACACATGACCAGTAAACTAGGGACTATGGGACAGTAGTTCTCTACCCTACTCTGCTTGGACTCACTCAGGGATCCTGTCAAAATCACAGGTACCCGGCTCTGCCCTGTTCATTCAGTCAACAAGTATTCAGTAAGCATCTTTTTTTGTGTGCCAGCCACTGTTCTGTTTACTTCGAATAAAGACTGACCCTCCCCCAAAAGACAAAAATGTCAGTGCTTTTGTGGAGGAACAAAAAGAATAAACAATAATTAGTGAATGGTGACTGAATTAGACATGACTGAGCGACTGGACTGACTGATGGATGTGATAAGGAACTAAGTGCTATGGAGGAAAGATGTTGGGCAAGGAAGATGCAGAGTGTTAGGAAAGATGAGAGGAGCTGGTTGCAGTTTTAAATCTCAGGGGCTGGGTTACACACTAGGAAGACTAGCTCTGAAGACGGGAGAGTCAGCCACCCAGCGTCAGGCAAAGGAAGCAGTCTCCAGGGCTGAGGGAGGAGGATCTGCAAGAACTGCCCTTGGCTGGAATCGAGGTGTCTGTCCTCTGCCACTTAGAAGTGGGCCCAACCTGGTTTTCCTTTCTCTGTCTTGGAGTTTGAGAGGTGTGACCATTAGGAGCTCTTCTGACTTGGAACTCCGGTGCCAGGTTGGAACAGGAGTGAGAGAGATGGGAGGGGCTGACACCGGTGGAAACGCCACTTCTGACTTGTCAAAGTGAGTGACAGCAGACACGAAAAAGCCCGAGGCTGCCACCCGGTTCCATGTGCTATGGATGCAGACTCAGACCAGAGCATGGGATGTAGCGTGTGGTGTGACAGCAGAGACAGCTGCAGTTTAAGGCAGACTCGACAGGAAGTGTGGCCCCTGCCTAATGCGTTTACTCATTAAGTGTGGAACCTGCTCTGATTTCACACAGGCTGAGTGCTTTTGTGCTAAGTTGCTTCAGTCATGTCTGACACTTTTTGACCCCATCGACTGTAGCTCTCCAGCCTCCTCTGTCCATGGGATTCTCTAGGCAAGAATACTGGAGCGGGTAGCCTTTCCCTTCTCCAGGGGAATCTTCCCAACCCAGGGATCAGACCCAGGTCTCTTTTTGTCTCCTGCACTGGCAGGCGGGTTCTTTGCCACTAGTGCCACCTGGGAAGCCCTTCACATTGCTCAGTCATGTCAGACTTTGCCACTCTATGGACTGACTATGGAATTCTCCAGGCCAGAATACTGGAGTGGGTAGCCTTTCCCTTCTCCAGGGGATCTTCCCAACCCAAGGATCGAACCCAGGTCTCCTGCATTGCAGGCGGATTCTTCACCAGCTGAGCCACAAGGGAAGCCCAAGAACACTGGAGTGGGTAGCCTATCCCTTCTCCAGGGGATCTTCCTGACCCAGGAATTGAACCTGGATCTCCTGTAATGCAGGCAGATTCTCTACCAACTGAACTAGGGTTTGTGTAAAACAAGCGACATCAATGTGTATATATTTTCAACCATTGTTTAAAGAGAAACCTGTTGCTTTAGAGAATTTGATCTACAAAGTTCGTGGACATGGATATGGGAGCTATTATAAACCCAGAGGCATGCTTGAAATAGAAAAGGTGCTAAATATGACTTCACTCCACATAGCAGGGTGCTAGTCAGGATAAGGTACGTTGCCAACAACCCAAATCTCAGTAGTTTATAACAACAAGGTTATTTCCACTCCATCTACATGTCTATCATGAGCTGGCTGGGGCTACTGCCCTAAGTGTTCTCATTCTAGGGCCCAGGCTGGGGAAACAGCTGTTGTCAGAAACATTACCAGTCACATAACAAAGGGAAAGAGATCTCGGAAGGGTCTCATACTCATAATTCAGTGCTTGAGCCCAGCCATTGTATTTCCGCTACCACTAAGAACATCTAAGCGGGAGAACACAACCAGGGCAAACTTTGTATCAGGTTATGTAAAAAGACCAAAAAAAAAAAAAAAAACGCCTGCATTCTCCCCAGCTCCAGCCCAAGACCTCTGAATGTCTCAGGAACTGGGATTCAAAAGGAAAATACCATGTTCTAAATGTGCCAAAGTTTGAGAAAGCAGAATTCCCAGAGGGCTGGATCCAGCAGGCAGGTAGCGATGTAGTTCAGGCAAGAAAGATGGGCTTAGAGACATAGGTTCAGAAGTCATCTGCATTGAGCTGAGAACCAAGCCAGGAAGAATGAGGAAAAAATGTCAAGGATAAATGCCAATGGCCTCAGACACTGAAAAGAGAGATCAAGATGTCAGAGGAGCAGGAGGGCACGTCCAGGACAAGGGTATGGAGAGGAGGGCAGCCATATGGGTTTGGTCCCAGGGGTATGTCCAGGCAAGGGGAATACATGAGCATGCCAGGGGGTCTCAGCTTAGACATGGCACCCTGAGAAACCCTCCCTGGCTTCCCTCAGTTGCACCTTCAGCCCTCTCGAAGTCTGCCTCTGCCCCCACTCCCCATCCCTCTCCTTGGACCAGGGCTCCTTGACACCTGAAACGGTGTTTTATTCACTGTGACACATCCTCCCCGCCCCAGTGCCTAGTCCAGTGCCTGACACTTAGAAGGCACAAGATAAATGCTCAACAAATGAAGAGGAGATGAGGAGAACGAGAAGGTATATCCAGGAACTAGTGACGACTGAAGCCAAGGTTTCAAATGGAGGAAAAAAGTAGAAAGCAGGAAAACAAAGATAGATGCAATTTGGCTTAATTCAACAAATAATGTACTCAGCCTTCTGGGGGAGGAGATGGGGGTTGCGATACAGGATGTGAGAGAACACAGGTCCTGTTTTCAGGGTGCACACAGCCCAGTGGGGAGAGACCGTAGCCCACACAGAACTCCAGTATCAGAGTCAGGGAAGCACTAGAAGAAACTCACAGAGTGCCATGGGTATTTAAAGTAGGAAGTTATCGTCAGGTAGGATAATCCTTACCTGTTCCTCCTTTTGGAGGGCAGAATAGAACATGATGATTGGAGCTCGCATGATTCGTGATTAACGGCTCTGCGTAATCAGGACTTGNAGAAGAAACTCACAGAGTGCCATGGGTATTTAAAGTAGGAAGTGACGGAAAACCAACCCGAAAAAGATGGCGTCTGAGACGCACAGTTGAAACAGGGAGTGGATTTTCCAGGAAGATGAAACAGAATGACAAAAGGCACCAGCCCAGGTAAACATGGCCTCCTGAAACATGGGTCATTGGCGTCCTGAGTTGGGAGAAGGAATCACTAGTGTGTTAATGAGCAATGTGCGAATTCTTCTTCATAGAAATTACTCTGTGTGAACACCAAAATGTGAGCACAGAGGCACGACTCAGATCGCAGGCAGTATCTCTGCTCTTTTGTGTGGTCACTGAGCTGCTGTCACCCGGGAGCAGAAGTGCTCAAAAGGACAGATGCAAACAGAAGGTGTCAAGAGGCACCTTCCCCTTCTCACCCACTTAAGACCTACACGAGGAAAGCAGAAAACCACTTTTATCATTGACATCACTGGCCCCCTAAAAACAAAACTTTCTGGCTTGTAGTCTTTCAAAGTCTGAAAGGAATTTTTATTTATTATTATTTTTTTTTAATCTTGTCTCATGGCTTATGGGGTCTTAGTTCTCTAACCAGGGATTGAACCTGGGCCCTCAGCAGTGAGAGCATGGATTCCTAACCACTGGACTTCTGGGGGATTCCCTGGATGGAATTTGTAGATTTTATATTTCACGATTAGTGACTGTTCTATTTGCCATAGTCACTTGTCGGTTTGGGACACTGGCAGAGTAACCAGACACTTCGATTGGCCAGAGGCCCTGTCCCTCTCACAAAGACCTCAGAGATTTTCCAAACAAATTGTGCAAGAGCCGAGGACTAATGATGCTGGGGCCATTCCGTGCAGAACTGAACTATGGTGACCAGGGCCCGGGAGTGGGGGCAGAACGAAGGGCAGGACCCCAGGTAGAGGACACAGTTAGAGGCAGGCTTCGTCTCTTCCCTGGCAGAGCACAGGAGAACAGGTGCTAAGCTCCCTGTGGCCTAGCAGTTCTGCTCCTCTGCATCCCAGAAGGAGGAGGGCCTTCCAGTGTTCAGCATTACTTACCCCTGTGAATGAACGTAAACCTCCTGAGTTTCTCTTTGTAAAACAGCCTTCTATAACTGTCAGATGTGGAGAGATCAAAAAGTGTCTGTACCCTCTCCAAAAACAGATCAAAATCTCTCCTTGACCTAAATAAAGTGACTTAACAAGTTTTCACTTAATATAGAGATAGGATTTGCATCCAATTCAACAATCCACCTGCCAAAAAGGCACTTTATGGAAACTAAAGCAGAGTTACGAACCTCTCAGCAAACTTGTGCATAATGGAAATTATAAATCAGCACCAATGATATAATTATGAAGGATATTTTACAAGAAAAAATTCTCTTAGCATGTTTAGAGATACTTTATGTTCCATAACATAAAACACAAATCAAGGACTAATTGGAAACAATGGCATGGTACATAATAATGAATGTTCCCCCCAGTGAATCCAAGTATTCATCTGAGTCCTTATCTTGATTTTTCTGGGTAATCAGATATAGAAACCTTAAAAATCTCATGTGCTCAGAGGCAGGTCATGGCAACTTCACCCAGGGGTGAGCAACAGAGGAGTGCAGTGAAATAAGAACAATCAAGGGCTAAGCCCCCATGGGCAGCAGAATGCATACCTGGCACCAAAGCCTGGTGGCTCTACTGTACCATACTGAGTTGACCCCAATAAATTCAAATTAGGTGAAACCAAAAAAAATGTCATTTTTCATAGGATATAGCATTTCAACCCTGGGGAAGGAGGACAGGAAAAAATCATATGTCATGTAAATGGCCAATGTGTTGGATGTGGAAAATTGCTGCACAAAAAGTAATATTTCCCAAAATATGGTACCCAAGATCACTTTAGGGGATACAGAAAGGAATCTGTTTTCAGGGGGTTTGTTTTATTTTTTTGAAATAGTTCTTTAAGAATTTTTCTTTTTTTTTTTTTAATTTGGAACAATTCAAATGAGTATGTTAATGAACAAAGACAAGTGATACTGGCTTTTCAGCTTATGATATTGACATAAAATTTTCCTTTTGGCTGCTGTTGCTGCTGCTAAGTCACTTCACTTGTGTCTGACTCTGTGTGAACCCATAGACAGCAGCCCACTAGGCTCTGCCGTCCCTGGGATTCTCCAGGCAAGAGCGCTGGAGTGGGTTTCCATTGTCTTCTCCAATGCATGAAAGTGAAAAGTGAAAGTGAAGTTGCTCAGTCGTGTCCAACTCTTAGCCACCCCATGGACTGCAGCCTACCAGGCTCCTACATTTCAGTAAAGCATCAAGTTCATTTAAATAAAACTTCTAGTAAATAATAGCATGGTCACCCCTTAGCTAATGGTGAAACAGAGACACTGATGCCGCATTGTGAGGTCTGGGAAACAAGAACCAAAACAGAAATCCTGGACCTTCTGGATATGTCCTTTTGTCCCTGAGTGGGAAGAGTTTCTCTCATTCATTCATTTCGCTTTTAGCAAGTGTTTTTTAGGTGCTTGTCATGTCTGGACACTGTTCACTGGCATCTGAGGGTGAACAACAAATGGTCTGCCCTTGAGGAGCTCCACATTAGAGGGGATACAAACAATTAGAGAGACAGTGGGGGGTCTTCCCTGGTGGTCCAATGGCTAAGACTCTGTGCTCCCAACATAAGGGGCTCTGGTTCAATGCCTGGTCAGGGAACTAGATCCCACATGCCACAACTAAAAGATCCCATATGCCTAAATGAATACCCTGTGCAGCCAAATAAATATAAATATTTTTAAAAATAAAAATAAAGAGACAAGGACCATATGCCATGGTAAGTGAGAAAAAAAGATTAAGGCTAAGTAACAGAAGAATTAGATGCTTTAAAACAATGGATAGTAAATTATACAAATATTTAACAGTGAGAAAAAAGAATGATAATATATTCATAGCAAAAATAATGGTGTATAATACTATTAATGAACAAAGATAATGTTTCAATGTAGAGCCTTTAGCATGTAACACTCTTTGCATATATTATTTCATTTATTTCTTAACACTGCTAGTTCCTTGTTATTAAATTTATCTTACAGTGAGTAAATAGTCATCCTCAAACTCACACAGCAGTGCTGGGATTCAAGCTCAGATCTTCTTGCTGCCAGAACCTGAGCACATTCACTAAGTCATGTTGCCTCACTAGAGCAGATGTGGGAGGAGCAAGGGAGAGAGTAGGAAAGTGGAAGTGTGGAGCAAAGAGGAGAAATAAGGGAGGAGAAGCAAAGAGGAAAAAGAAGTCAAGGAATGGATGAGAAGAATAGGAAAGCAGATAAAGGAAGAGGAAAAGGAAGGGGCAGAAAACCTGTATCTCTGTGATGGGGGAATTAAGGAAAACTCGAATCAACTCAGGCAGGGGGTGGGCTGGGTATGGTGACAATGCCAAATCCATTGTTCAAAATCCTTTAAATTGAAGACATGGAATGTTCACAGTACGAAAATATACAGAGAAAGACAATAGATTGGTGGTTGCCCATGGCTGGAGGCTTTGGAGTAAATGAGGGGTGACTGCTAATGTTTACAGGATTTATTTTTCAGTTATAAAAAAGATTCTAAAATTAATTATGGTAATTGTTGTAGAACTCTGTGAATATACTAGAAACCATTGAATTGTATACTTTGGGTTAACTGTGTGATATGTAAATTATATCTCAATAAAGTTGTTATTTAAAAAAAAGAATCAGAGAACTTGAAGATAGGTCAATTGAAATTATCCAACCTAAGGAACAGAAAGAAAAATGATAGAGAAAAAGAACAGAATCTCAGAGACTTGTAGGAAACCTTCAGTTATATCAACATATGCATAGGGATATTCCAAGAAGGAGAAGAGAGAGAGAAATGGGCAGAAAGAATATTTGAATAAATAATGGCTCAAAAGTTCCAAAATTTGAGGAAAAAAATCAATAATTTACATAACCAAGAGCTCTACAAAATCAAAATAGGATAAATTCAAGGAGGTTCAAATCTAGACTCATAATAAACAGTTGAAAACAAAAAATAAAGAGTGAACCTGGAAAATAGCATGATAGAAAAAACACAGTAACATACAAAAGGCCCTCAATAAAATTAACAGTTAATGTCTCTTTAGAAACTATAGAGGCCAAAGGGTTCTAAAAGAAAAAACTGTCAGTCAAGAATTGTATATCCAGCAAAATTATCCTTCAAACATTAGAGAGAACTCAAAAGATATTTGTACACCAATGTTCAAACAGTGTGAATCATAAGAGCCAAAAGGTGGAAACAAACCAGATCTGTCAACAGATGTGAAAGTTGCTCAGTCGTGTCCGACTCTTTGCGACCCCATGAACTTCTCTAGGCCAGAATTCTGGAGTGGATAGCCTATCCCTTCTCCAGGGGATAGGCTTCCCTGGATTCTCCAGGGGATCTTCCCAACCCTGGATTGAATCCAGGTCTCCTGCATTGCAGGCAGATTCTTTACTATCTGAACCACAAGGGAAGCCCCTATCAACAGATAAATGGACAACGAAATGTAATATACAGACAAATGAATGAAATTCTGACACACACTATGGAAGAACCTTGAAGGCATTATGCTGAGATAAACTGGACACAGAAGAACACTGTATGACTTTACTTATATGAGGCACGTACAGTAGGCAAATTCATAGAATTGAATGGTGGTGCTCTCTAGGGGCTGGGTAAGAGGGATTGAGGAGTTAGTGTTTAAAGGACACAGAGTTTCAACTGGGGAAGGTAAAAAAGTTCTGGAGATGGATGGTGGTTATCGTTGCACAATAATGTAAAGATACTTAATGCCATAGAATGTACACTTTAAAATGGTTAAAACAATAAATTTTATGTTCTGTATATTTTGCCACAGTAAGAAAAAATACAATGTTAGATTAAAATAGCAAAAAAAAAATAAGGTGAAATTATGACATTCTCAGATAAACAAAAACTGAGAGAATTTGTCAGTAGCACACCTATCTAATGGAAAATACTAATAGGAGTTCTTCAGGCTGAAATGAAAGAACACCAGAGGATAATCTGAATCCACATGAGGAAATAAAGAGCATTGGAAGAGGTAACTAAGTATGTATGAAAGACAGTATATATGTACAGTTTGTTTGTAACCATGTTTCTCTCCAATCTGGTTTAAAAGACAACTGCATAAAGCACTAATTATAAACTAATTGTGAAAGACTGAAAATATATGTTGACAGTCATATAAAGATGTATTTGCTTGACAATGATAGCACAAAGGAAGGGGAGGAATTGGAGCTATGTAGAAGCAAAGTTTTGTATAATTTTGAAATTAACTTGGAACAGTTCCAAACTGGATTGTTTCAAGATGTGAATTACAGTCTTCAGGAAACCACTAAGAAAATAATTCAAAAAAATAGTAGAAGAAATGAAATTAAAATGGTACATTAGAAAATATCTGCTGAACAGAAAAGAAGACCGTAATGGAGAAACAGAGAAATTAAAAAAAAAAAAAAAAAAGACGTATAGTCAACAAATCGCAATGACTGGTGTAAATCTTTCCTGTGTGGGATTGTGCTCAGTTGTTCAGTCATGTCAAACTCTATGAAACTCCATGGACTTCCAGGCTCCTCTGTCCATGGAATTTTCCAAGTAAGAATACTAGAGCGGATTGCCAGTTCCTCCTCCAGGGAATCTTCCCAACCCAGGGGTCGAACCTGCATCTCCTGAGTCTCCTACATTGGCAGGTGGATTCTTTACCACTGAGCCACCTGGGAAGCCCAAACCTTACCTTGTAAGGTAATTGAATGTAGATGGACTAGATACTCCACTCAATAGGCCAAAATTTTCAAAAAGTGTAAAGAACTAACTATATACTATCTACCAGAGATACACTTTAGATTCAAAGGTGCAGGTAAGGTAAAAGAAAGAAGATGGAAAAAGACATACCATGCAAACAGTAACCAAAAGAGAGCTGAAATGTCCATATAAATGTCAGACAAAGTGGACTTTATAATAAAAATTGTTACTAAAGACAAAGCAGATTACATAATTAAAAAATGACCAATATATAAAGGAGACATAATAATTATAAATATATACCTATCAGAGCCCCAAAACTCATGAAGCAAAATAGTCATAATTGAAAAGAGAAATAGACAATTCAGTCATTACAGTTGATGAATTTAATATCCTGTTTTCCATAATGAAAAGAGTAGGTAGATCAAGTAAAATGAAGAACTGAACAACACTATAAATCAACCTCCACACATCTATAAGATACTCTGACAATAGCAGAATACACTTTCTTCTCAAGTGCTCATGGAATATTTTCCAGTATTAGAGCATATGTTAGGCCGTAAAATTTTTTTCAATAAATTTGAAAGGCTTGAAATCATACAAATATGCTTCTGATCGTATTTTCATTTCACAATGAAATGAAAGTTCAAATCCATAGCGGAAGGAAATTTAGGAAATTCACAAAAATGTGAAAAATGTAAATATTCTCTTGAACAACAAGTAGGTCAAGGAAGTCACAGGGGAAATTACAAAATACTTTGAGATGAATAAAAATGAAAGCCCAATATACCAAAAGTTATGGAATGCAATGAAAGCAGTGCTTTGGAGGAAATGGCTTTAAGTTCCTATATTAAAAAGAAGAGAGATCTCAAATTAATAACCTAACCTTTCACCTTAAGAAATGAGAAAAATAACTGGTGCAAGGAGAGGACCCAGAGAGATGGTGGTGCAGGTATACTATATCTTTGTGTTTCCCCCCAGATTTGATTGAACTGTTAATCTGATTTGAAAGTTTGTACATACATTTTTCTAGTTTAATCAACTATGTGTATCTGCTTTATGTCCTTTGTATTAATAAATTGTGCTTTTTATATTAAAAAAATAAAATAAAATAAAATAAACCTGCAAAAAAAAAAAAAAGAAAGAAATGAGAAAAATACCAAAACCAAAGACACAAGAAAGGAAAACTACAGATCACTATCTCTGGTGAGTATAGAATGGAAAAATTCCCAACAGAATATCAACAAGCCACATTCAACAATAATTAAAAGGATCAAATTAATTTGAAAATAAATAAAATGAAGACTTTTAAAAAAGAGAATTCCCTGGTGGTCCAGTGATTAGAAATCCATACTTCCACTTCAGGGGGCACGAGTTTGTTCCTTTGTCTAAGAACTAAGATCCCCGGTGCCACCCAGCACCACCAAAGAAATTTTTTTTAATAAAAAAAATTTGTAAAGAAGATCATATACCATGATAAGTGCCACTTATTCCAAGGGTTCAAGGATGGTTTGACATCCATAAATCAATCAATATGGCATACCACATTAACAAAATGCAGGATAAAAATCATATGATCATATCAATAGATGAACAAAAAGCATTTAACAAAATTCAACATCCATTCATGATAAAAACTCTCAACACAGTGGGTATAGAGGGAGCATACCTCAACATAGGCAAGGCCTTATATGACAAACCCATATCTTACATTATACTCAGTGGTAAAAAGCTGAATGCTTTTTCTCTAATATCAAGAACAAGACAAGGATGCCCATTCTCACTACTTTTATTCAACATGGCATTGGAAGTCCTAGCCACAGAAATCAGGCAAGAAAAAGAAATAAAAGTCTTCCAAATTGGAAAGGAAGAAGTAAAACTGTCACTATTTGCAGATGACATAATGCTATAAATAGAAATCCCCAAGGACTCCAACAAAAAAAAAAGTTAAAACTAATAAATGAATTCAGTAAAGTTGCAAGATACAAAATCAATATACAGAAATCAGGAGTTCCCTAGTGGTCCAGGGGTTGAGACTCTGCACTTCCACTGTCAAGGGCCCAGGTTCCATCCCTGGTTAGGGAACTAACATCCCAAAAGCTGGGTGGTGTGGCCAAAGAAACCCAAAAAACAGAAATAGTTTGCATTTCTATACCCTGATAACAAGTAATCAGAGGACTTCCCTTGCAGCCCCAGGGGCTGAGACTCCATGCTTCCAATGCAGGGGGTGTAGGTTCAATCCCTGGCAAGGGAACTAAGATCCCCCATGCTGATGGGGGCAGTCAAAAACAATAATAATAATAAGCAATTAGAGAAATTAAGAAAATAATCCCACTTATAATTGCTTCAAAAAAGAATAAAATACCTAGCAATAAATATAAGTAAGGAGGTAAAAGTCTTGTAAACTATAAACTACGAGACACTGAGAAAAGAAATTGAAAACACAAATAAATGGAAAGATATTCCATGGTCATGGATTGAAACAATTAATATTGTTAAATTATCCTTATTACCAAAGCAATCTACAGATTCAGTACAATCCCTATCAAAATATCAATGGCATTTTTCATTGAGCCAGAACAATTCTAAAATTTGTATGGAATCACATAAGACCCCAAATAGCCAAAACAACCTTGAGAAGGAAGAACGAAGCTGAAGGTATCATATTCCCTGATTTCAAACTGTATTGACAAAGCTATAGCAATCAAAACAGTATAGTATTGGCATTAAAAACAACAACAACACATAGATCAATGTAACATAATACCTAGAAATAAGCTCATACATATAATAGTCAGTTAATTTACAAGAAAGGAGCCAAGAATATACAATGGGGAAAGGACAATCTCTTTTAAGAACTGAAAACCAGACAGCCACATGAAAAGAATGAAGCTAGACCACTGTCTTACACCATCCACAAGAATTAACTCAAAGTGGATTAAAAGCTTGGCTGTAAACCTGAAAGCATAAAGCTACTAGAAGAAAACAGGCTCGTTGATATTGTCTTAGTGATTTGTTTTTTTGATTTGATACTAAAAGCAAAAACCAACAAAAGCAAAAATCAAAAAGTGAGACCACATCAAAATAAAAAGTGCTGAGCAGCGAAGGAAACCACCAGCAAAATGAAAAGGTCACCTATTGAGTGGAAGAAAATATTTGCAAATCATGCCTCTAATAAGCAGCTAACATCCAAAATATTTAGAGAACTCATACAACTCAATAGCAAGAAAAACAAACAATCTAATTTTTAAAATGGGCAGAGGCTCTGAACAGGCATTTTTACAAAGAAGATAAACAATGGCCCAAAGATACAGGAAAAAGTGTTCAATATCTCTCCTCATCAGGGAAATGCAAATCAAAGCCACAATACAATATCATCTCACACCTGTTAGAATGGCTTCTGCAAAAAAGATAAGAAAAAGTGTTGGCAAGGATGTAGAGAAAAGGGAATTCTTGTGCACTGTTGATGTGAATGTAAATTGATGCAGTTATGGTAGAAAACAGTATGGAAGTTCCTCAAAAAATAAAAAAATAGAACTACCATATTACCCACCTGGGTATTTATCGGGTCAGGAGGTCAGGAAGAGGACCACTCACACACATATCACTCAAGTCAACACAAATCCCATCAGGAAGAAATGCACCTTGTGTCTCCAGCAGAAAGTAGCATGACTTTACTAGTGCCAGCAGGAGGAAGAAAGATTTTCTCCTTGCCTGGCAACAGCTCAGCCAATGAGAGACTGTCATCACTCAGCCAATGAAAGTCACCCTCCCTCAAACTTGTTGTTTCCTCCAATAACTTGTTGCTTTAACAGCCCCTCCCAACTTTTCCTTCTCCTCTGTAAGTTTCCTCTCCTTTGCCTTACTGGACTGGCATGTAGTGCCCCATCGCTGCCCATCCTGAATTGCAGTTCTTAGCTGCTCCTAAATAAACCCATTTTGCTGCTAAAAAATAATTGGCTATTTTTTGTGTTTTAACAATGAGCATTTAAACTGTCTCTGTTTTTCTCTCCCCCGCTCCTTTTTTTTGGGGGGGACTGCACTACATGGTTTGTGGGGATTTTAGCTTCCCAACCAGGGATTGAACCCAGGGCCTCAGCAGTGAGAGCATGGAGTCCTAACTACTGTACCACCAGGGAATTCTCTACCTCCTTTTTTATTATACAAAATGCCACAGTGGAAATTTAAAAATCTGTCCCTTAGAGCACATGTGGGAGAATTTTTCTAGGAAGGGAATTACTGGATTGTGGGGGTATTTTCTTCTTAAATATTATTAGCCATTGCCAGTCTGCTCTGCAAAGAGCACATTCCATTTTACACTGGCTCCCGTGTATGTAGAAGTTTCAGTTGCTGCATAGCCTAACCAGTCCTTGAAATATCTCTTTGTGGTTTTAATTTGCATTTCCCTATCCCTGGTAAATTGAACACCTTTTCACATGTTTATTTGTGGTTTAGGTTTTTCTTCTAATTGCCTGTTCATGTCCTTTGATCACTATTCTACAGAGATATTTCTCCCTCTTTTTAAATTGATTTTTTAGTTTTTTATATGTTCTAGATACTAATCTTTTGTTGATTACACACAATCTGTTGTTGANTCTCCCTCTTTTTAAATTGATTTTTTAGTTTTTTATATGTTCTAGATACTAATCTTTTGTTGATTATACACAATCTGTTGTTGATTATATGTAATGCAAATATCGTCTCCCCTTCTCTGACTTGTCTTTACTTTTTTTTATGACATCTTTTGTTGTACACAAGTTTTTAATTTTTAGACAGTTGAATATTTGAGTTCTTTTCTTTCAAGGCTCATGCTTTTTGCATCTTGTTTAAGAAGTGCTTCTCTATGCCGAGTTCATGTTATTTTCTCCTGTTCATTATTCCTTTATATTTGTTAGTACAGTCAGTCTGGTTGGTGTTAAGAGGGAAAGGGAAGATTGATATGTCCCCTCAGAGGTGACTTGGCATATCTTGCCTGGATTCTTTAATGCTGATTTCATGGTTTAACTCTCTGTGGACAATTGTATTCTTATTTCCAGGCTCCAGGGAAAGCTTTACTGAAACTTCCAAATCCTAGGCAGAGTTTTATTTGATTGGCCTGGAGTGGGGCCCAGGAATCTGCATTTTGATATGCAGTCCAGGTGATTTTGATGCAGAAAGTCTCCTTTTGAACACCTCTGGTAGTGCTTAGGCACCCTTCCAGGTATCTGAAAACTTTGCAGTGAACCCTGTTTTTGCTAACCAATGACTTAGCTTTTCTCTGCCTCAGATTCCTCTTTATAAAAATATCTCTCTGGAAGAATTCTTCCATGAATGGTGAGTCTCATGATGAGTCTCATGTATGAAGACTTGACCTGGACCTGGCATGTGGCAGGGCTAAGTAAAAGATGAATCTTCACTAGCCCTGAAGGTCTCAAGCTCTGGGGTGAACTGGCCCTGCCTCCCTCCTAGACTCAGCTCCCACCATGCTCCCCATCGTGGTGGCAAGTCACTTAACCTCTCAGAGCCTTAATTTCATTGTATGTAAACTGGTATTAATAATCCCTACCTTGTGAAATTGTTGGAAAAATTAGAAATGGCATATCAAATGCCCAGGACAGTACCCAGAATGTGGTGGGCAAACTGAGCTGTTGTGTGTTTAATTCTGGAGAAGCTGAAACTTGAAGTTCAGAAACTGTTCTTACCGAGTACCCACAGGCCTAGAGAGTCCTGGGGCATCTCCCATGCCCCTTCCCAGTGGCCAGAACAATCCTAGACACACGGCTTTCGGTAAAGGCTTGATCAGTTCATGTTTCTTTCCAGTGTAATAGACAGCACTTCTAAAGGATCCACAAAACTGGAAAACTTTTTATTATTTTATTTAATAGGTGTTTGTACAGAGCTTCGGAGAAGGCAATGGCACCTCACTCCAGTACTCTTGCCTGGAAAATCCCATGGATGAAGGAGCCTGGTGGGCTGCAGTCCATGGGGTCACTAAGAGTCGGACACGACTGAGAGACTTCACTTTCACTTTTCAATTTCATGCACTGGAGAAGGAAATAGCAACCCACTCCAGTGTTCTCGCCTGGAGAATCCCAGGGACGGGCAAGCCTGGTAGGCTGCCGTCTGTGGGGTTGCACAGAGTCAGACACGACTGAAGTGACTTAGCAGCAGCATCAGTACAGAGCTTACAATATGTCAGGTCCTGTTTTAAATGCTTTATATTAATTAACTCATTGCCTCTTTATAATAACTCCATGAGGTAGATACTTTTATGATTCCTGTTATATAGATGAGGAAACTAAGCTAAAGGACAGCCCTGTACTGAGTCAATTAAACCTTCTAGCTGTGTTGCTTTCGGAATAACGGAATTAGACCCCCAGACAAAAGGTGCTACAACTGCTGGTCCTTCTCAGAGTTTTCTATCTCTGATAAGGTGGCTTAATAGGAGAGGAAAACACCCTTGGAATTGAAAATAATATGCTTGAGCAATATTAGTTTTAAAAACAGTTTTATATTTTAAAACCCATTTTACCACTTCTTACTATTAGGATGGCTACTAAAAACAAACAAGCAAATAACATGACAAGTGTGAGTAAAAATGTGAGAAACTGGAACTCTGGTGCCCTGTTGGTGAGAATGGTGTAGTTGCTGTGGAAACCGATATGGCAGCTCCTCAAAAAATTAAAGAATAGAATTACCATACGATCCAGCAATTCCTCTTCAAGGTATATATCCAAACACTTGAAAGCAGGTATTTAAAGAAATGTTTGCATACCCATGTTCATAGCAGCATTATCACTGTAGTCAAAAGGTGGAAGGAATTCCAGAAATGGTGGTATACATGTACAATGGAATGTTAATTCAGCCTTTAGAAGGAGGGAATTTCTGATACATGCTGTAGTGTGGTTGAAACTTGAGGACAGTATGCTAAGTGAAATAAGCCAGACGTAAAAAGACAAATATTGTTTAATTCCACTTATATGAGGTACCTCCCGTAATCAAATTTTTTTGATTCAGAAAGTAGAATAGTGGTTGCTGGGGGCCTGGGGGAGGGGTGGAATAGACAGTCACTGTTTAATAGGGTTATAATATCAATCTTGAAAGATATGAATGTAATTAATGGCACGAAGCTGTATGTTCAAAGGTGGTTAGGATACTAAAATTTATGTTATATGTGTTTTACCGTAATAGTAATAATAAATAGTTAAAGGAGAGAGCAAACAAACTACTTATGTGATGATGGAAGAAGGAACTGCAGGCACCAGGAGACCAGTGACTCGTGTGCCCTGTTCATTATTGAGTGTACTCCGTGCTTGGTCTCGTATGTGTGTGCTGAGTCACTTCAGTCATGTCTGACTGCGTGTGACCCTATGGACTGTAGCCTGCCAGACTCCTCTGTCCATGGAATTCCCCAGGCAAGAATACTGGAGTGGGTTGCCATTTCCTCCTCCAGGGGTTCTTCCTGACCCAGGGATCGAACCTGCATCTCTAAATCTCCTGCACTGGCAGGCAGTTTCTTTACCACTAGCACCACCTGGGAAGCCGCCTACTTAAAGATAGTGGATAAATGAACATTAGATGAATAAAAGAACATTAGAAAATAAATCCTGCTAACTCCTATCGCCCATTAGGGGCTTCTCAGGTGGCACTGGTGATAAGAACCTGAAGCAACTTAGCCCGCACATGCTTGCGTAGCCCATTAGGGAGCCCTGTAAGAAGTGGAAGGTGGTGTTGGGAGGAATGGAGAGGAAACAGTGGAGTCAAGTTCGAGGCCAGGTGTTCCAGTCACGCTGGAGCCAGGCAAGAGCTGGCTAAAAGGCCCCTGCAGAGGTTGGGAGGTTTCCCTGATGGGGAAGTGGATGAAAGCTGGCGCTTAGGAAATTGATCTCTGTCTGGGTCTGTTGGCCCCAGCAGCATCCCAGGGGCTCTGAAGAAGGACTGAGATGTTACGTGGCACTCCTCTCTCACCTCCCCACTCCGCAGCAGTCACTATACATTTCCATGCAGCCTCCATCCCGCCTCTAACAGACCCTTCCTTTCTACCTTATTACTGTAGCAAAGTGATTTCTATGAATAGTCTGTCTCCTTACCTGTAATGCTTCTATCCTCCAACCCAAAGTATACAAAGTAATCTTTATAAAATCAGCTTTCATACTTTAAAAAAGTTAACAATATCTCGTTCTCTACCTACTGAAATGTATACTTAGATGTTTAATGAACTCTTGGAACTCTATCCTTTTCCAGCTGACACAGGCTCTGCTTCCTCTTCACCTGCCTGTCCTAGGATTTGGGGTGTTTATTTTCCTTTTTTTCTTTTTATTATGGAATATTCTAACACATGCAAAAGTAGAGAGTACAAGGAACCCCTATAGACCTGTCCCAGTTGTCAGCAAATGATCAGTTTTATTGCATCTGGATCCCCTCCAGCTCCCCACACACTAGCTTTTATTTTTTTGGTTCGTGAGCTTTTCAATTCTTTATTTTCTTTCCTGATTTTCAAATAATATTTCTTATAAAAATTTCAAACATCACAAATGTACAAAGCAAAGACTGTGACAGCCTTCCATGATCCCACATTCCTCAGATAATAATCATTGTTCACTGTTTGGTGTACATTTTCAGGGTTTTTTTTTGTTGCTGTGAATATATTATATGATATAAATAACTATATTTAATCTGCTTTGCAAATTGTTTTTCCATTCAACAATATATTTTTGACAGGTTCCATATTAGATCATGTAGATCCACCTTATTCTTTCTAACAATCAGATTATATTATATTATATGCTTTGCTGTAATCTATTTAACCAGCCCCTATGGGTGGACAGTTGAGAGAGCAGTTTCCATCTTTCCATTGTTAAAAAAGGTTACAGTGAGCATGCTTTTACATATTTCTTTCTGCACTTGTGCAAGTATGTCTATAGGAAAGAATCCCAGAAGTTGAGTTGCTTAAGTTTAAACAGATGCTGTAAAATATGAAAAGTATATAAAAGTACTTATTTTGTCATTTTCTTACATATAATTAATCTGTCTTGTCTTTGCCAAACTGATAAATTTAAACTATTTCACTATGATATAAATTTATAGGATTCTAAGTTGAGCCTCTTTCCTTCTATTAACCAAGTATCAAGACTCCAGGAAGGAGGTGGAGACGGCATGTTACGGACAGAGGAACAGGGCGGAAGGAGAGCCTGAGCCTGGAGAGTGGGCAGATTCTCACAATGGCAGGTGTGTTGAACTTCAGGTTAACATAGCTGGACCATACTACAAGTTACAAGGTTTGGACCAAGGAGTAACTAAATCGAATTCTGTACATTCAAGATTTGGTGCTCTTCAGGAGAGCCTGAAAGCCCCCAGCCTGCCTCTGTGTTCATTTCTATAAGGAGGCTTTTCCCCAGAGAAGCCTGCCTTCAGACCATGAGCACTCTCATCCCACCCTTCCTCCTCAAATGTACCAGGACTCAAGCAGAATTTCAGCCACAGATGGTGGACTTTGGGCTCATGCTAAGATTGAGACACTTGAATCATTAGTAGAAGATATTTTTGTAAAACTGTAATACTTGAATTCCTATACTTCTCAATGTGTACAGTATATAATAGAAACCAAAATTATTTTTTGTATAGGACTTGGATTCAGAAAATTCAGTATGTTGCCACTAAATTCATTCATTGAGTCAACCAGTGTTCCCCAGAGTCTTCCTGAGTGGTACCAGGTGTTATTGCTAGATATAGGGTTACAAAGGAGAATAAGAGAGACTTATGGTGCTAGTGGTAAAGAACCCACCCCCCAATGAGGGAGACAGAAGAGACGCTGGTTTGATCCCTGGGTTGGGGAGATCCTCTGGAGGAAGGCATGGCAACCTGCTCCAGTATTCCTGCCTGCAGAATCCCAGGACGGAGGAGCCTGGTGGGCTATGGTCCATAGGCTCGAAAAGAGTCAGACACAACTGAAGCGACTTAGCACGTACGCATACATGCATGGTAAGGGAGGAATGACTTCTATTTCAAAGTAAAGTGTCAATATCCCTATTATAAACAGATATAAAAAACAAAACTGTCAGAGAATGAACCAGCAAGAGAGACTCCCTGATCTGTGTTCAAAAGAACAAATACCAAATGCAAACAGAAAAAAATTACCATGTTTAAAATTACCAAAAGGAGATAGTTCAAAAATATAAGAAACAATGTTTTAAGAAGTCAGCTGCAAGTGAATATGAACTATAACGAAAAAACTTGTTTCAAAATATGACTCATTTGATAATTTGGTTATAATATACAAGGATCATGAGCAATTAAAAATGTTTTTATAAAAAATGTATAAACTGAAATTAACCATAGAGAAACATCAGAAAACCCAAACTAAAGGAAATTCTACAAAGCACCTGGCCAGCAATCTTTGAAAACATCAAGATCATAAAATCTAGGTGGAGGAACTCATCCAGATTAAAAGAAATTAACAGAGAAAAACTAAATGCATCCAAGATTGGATCCTGGTCTGGTAAAGAAGGGGCTGCTGCTGCTAAGTCGCTTCAGTCGTGTCTGACTCTGCGACCCCAGAGACGGCAGCCCACCGGGCTCCCCCGTCCCTGGGATTCTCCAGGCAAGAACACTGGAGTGGGTTGCCATTTCCTTCTCCAATGCCGCAAAGTGAAAAGTGAAAGTGAAGTTGCTCAGTCATGTCTGACTCTTAGCGACCCCATGGACTGCAGCCTACCAGGCTCCTCTGTCCATGGGATTTTCCAGGCAAGAGTACTGGAGTGGGGTGCCATCGCCTTCTCCGAAAGAAGAAGCTATTGGAGGCTTTATTTGGACAAGTAGCAAAATTTGAGGGACTTCTTTGGTGGTTCAGTGGTAAAGAATTCGCCTGCAATGCAGGAGACTCAAGAGACATGGGTTCAGTCCCTGGGTTGGGAATATCCCCTGGAGGAGGCAGTAGCAACCCACTCCAGTATTTTTGCCTGGAAAATTCCATGGACAGAGGAGCCTGGTGGGCTACAGTCCATGAGATCACAAAGTGTCAGACGTAACTGAGCACACACACAGTGAAATCTGAGTGTGAGCTACAGATTCAGGTCAGTTCAGTTCAGTCATTCAGTCGTGTCTGACTCCTTGCAACCCCATGGACTGCAGCACGTCAGGCTTCCCTGTCCATCACCAACTAATGGACTTACTCAAACTCATGTCCATTGAGTTGGTGATGCCATCCAACCATCTCATCCTCTGTCATCCCCTTCTTCCTCCTTCAATCTTCAGGGTCTTTTCCAATGAGTCAGTTCTTTGCATCAAGTGGCCAAAGTATTGGAATTTCACTGCAGATTAGATACCAGTAATTTAACAATGTTAAGTTTTATGAATTTAATAACTGTATTGTGATTATAAGAGGATGTCTTCACTTTTAACAGCAAAGATGAAAATGTTTAGGGGTAAAAGTCTACAATTTGCTTTCAAATAGTTCATTTAAAAATAATAATAATAAAAAGATAATAATGGTATGTAGGGTATAGTGAATAGTGAAAGTCGCTCAGTCGTCTCTTTGCAGCCCCATGGACTGAATTCTCCAGGCCAGAATACTAGAGTGGGTAGCCTTTCCCATCTCCAGGGGATCTTCCTAACCTGGGGATTGAACCCAGGTCTCCCACATTGCAGGCAGATTCTTTACCAGATGAGCCACCAGGGAAAACCCCCTAATATATTGTATCGAGAATGGTAAAGCAAATGTAGCAAAGATAAGAACAACTGGTGAAAATAGATGAGGAAGGTTTGGGAGTTCACTGAATTGTGTTTGCAACATTTCTGTAAATTTTACTTTTTTTTTTCAAAGTAAGAAGTTAAAAATTAAAAAGTCCTGGGAATTCCCTGGCTGTCCAGTAGTTAGTGCTCTTTGCTCTCACTGTTCAGCGTCTGGGTTCAACCCCCGATTGGGGAACTAAGATCCTGTAAGCTGTGACACATGGACAGAAAAATTTAAAAAGCCTTTTTTTTTTTTACACAAGTTTACTCTTAAATATACAATAGATTCCAAGACAACACTTCATTCTAGCTATAGATGTCAACAGATGTTATGGCCGGCAATCCAGATGTTTAAACAGGAATGGAACTGAGAATCATCATTGCCTCCGGCATAAGGAGCAGCTTACTTTTTGCCAGATTTCTTGATTCCACCTGTGGCCAGGGGGCCTTTCTCTGAGACTTTGGCTTTCAGCTCCTTTAGTTTCTTCTGCTGCTCCTTCTGTTTCTGCTTGCATGCCTCATCTCATCCATCTCCTTGGCTTGCTTCTTGGGCTGCTTCAGGGGCTGCTTCTTGCCACCTTTGCACCCAACACGGCACCTGCCCAAGAAAGTCTTTAGGGTCTGTAAAGATAGAAAGATATTTCCAATATTTCTCGTATGGTAGAGATCATTACTTAGAGTGGCTCCATCATGCTTTCTGGGAAGAGGAGGCTAACCATTTGAGTAAAGCAGAATTGGATGCCTGAACACAGCCCTTCACTGCCCCTTGCTCTTGGAGAATAGCTGTTAGAAAAAAACAATACCAATGGCTGAGCTGCAAAATAAAAATCAGCTTTGGGGCCAAGGTGTAACTTTCTGCCTCTGCCCAATATTGCCCCTGAACAGCAAGCAGTAAATGAGACCCTGACAGCAACCTGACCCACCTCTGCCAAAGCTGGACAGTTGTTCTATACACTCTTCTTTTTCCTTTTTTTTTTTTCATGTTGAATTTTCTTGATTCTTCCCTGTCAGTCCAGGAATGCTCTGAATTTTCTATGGATTGGAGTCAATCATTTGCATAGCACAATCTGGCCCGTCCTGTTCTTTGCTGTTGGAAAGGAACTCTGCTTTTCCTCCTAGGTCCATGAGAAGTAGAGAGTCTTCTGAAGCTGCCCCAGGCCTTGTAGGGGAGGACTTGCCTCCACCCCCACCCCCAACCCACTCATCTGGGAGCCACAGCACAGTGAGTCCCTGAGGGGCTGTGTGTCCCACTTGGATGGTGGGCTGGGCCAGATGGGGGCTGGGGTGGACTGGCCAACTCTCAGTGTGACCTTGAATATTGAGGCTGCCGACATCTGAGGCTGGGTGAACTAAAGTGTTAACTGCTCAGTTGTGTCCCACTCTTTGGGACCCCTTGGACTGGGGCTCTCCAGGCTCTTCTGTCCATGGGATTTTCTAGGCAAGAATACTGGAGTGGCTTGCAATTTCCTTCTCCAGGGGATCTTTCCGACACAGGCATCAAACCCTGGTCTCCTGCATTGCAGGCAGGCTCTTGACCATCTGAGACACCAGAGAGGCTGAGGTAATACCTTGAAAATTCACACAGTTTGTTACAAGTTGACCATGACTGTCTTGTGGCAGAAGTGGATAGGGCAGGAGAATATTTTTCCCTTGTGTACTATGCAGATTTGCCTAGGAGACACAGCTATTTGGCACTTACTAAGCGGAACCACAGTCACTGAACAGGTATCTTTTGGGTGCTTATCAGGGGTTCACGTGATGAGGCAGATAGTCGCAGTCCCAGCCCTCAAGGAGCTCAAAAAGAGCAAGGAGAGTCAATGGATTAGGACAATACAGCGTGTCACAGCACAGAAAGAGCAATTTCTTAGAACCTTGACAGTATGTTTTTTATTTTAAAGCTGAATGGCAAAAACCACACAAAAAATTAAAAGATAAGTGATAAACTGGAGGAAAAAATTTGCATATGTTTCAACTGAAGAACTAAATGAAGAAAAAAAAAGAGACCTTCTACTCAATAGAAAGTGAGGCCAAAAGCAGACAATTCAGTGAAAAGGAAACACAAATGGCTGTTAAACATATGAAAAGGTGCTCAACCTCACTCACAATAAAAGAAATGCAAATTGAAATTTCAATAGAATACCACTTTCACCTTGGCCAAGAACAAAGGTTGATAACACTGATGTGGAGAGCTTCAGAAACAGCCCTTCTGATATCTTTGTCCAAGAGTGCATTGGAACTTCTGTGGGGCAAGTTGGCCATAACTGTAAATTTTTAAATACACATCTTTTGATTCAGTAATTCCAATGCTAGGCACTTACCCTACAGACGCATAGAATTTGTGAAATGTTACACTGTTAAGTGAAAAAAAGCAAGGTACAGAGCAGTGCATATCATAGGCTATCAGCTGAGTTTCTATCTGAAACCACATGTCTGGACCATAACTTTCTTAACTTTCCCCTAATGCTGGATGCGTTGCGTCCCTGTTTTTATGATCATAAGTAATCCTGGAGGGACTTCCCTGACAATCCAGTGGTTAAGACTGTGCACTTCCCCTGCATGGGGCATGGGTTTGATCCTGGTCGGGGAACCCCAGATGCTGGGGGTACAAGGGAGGGCAAAAAAAAAAAAAAAAGAAATACTGGATAGACATGTTTTGTACGTGAATCTTTGCCTACATGTCAGATTATTTCTCTGGGACAGTCCAAATTACTGGCTCAAAGAGAGTTTAGGAAAACAGCCTCTACAGCATCCCTGTGTGTTAAGCCCTCTGTTTTTTCCCTTCAGCCTCACAACAGCCCTGTGAGGGAGGGAGAAGCACCCATTGTTCTCTTACTTGAGAAAACGAGCGTAACCGAGGCAAAGTGGCTTGTCCATGGGCACACAGCTGGAATGGTGGGATCAGGACTCGCACTTGCTTGGCCCCCACGCCCCTGCTTTAGAGTCCAGTCATCTGCCCGGAGCATTGTTAAGGCTCTTGATAAACGCTGTCAGATATTTTCCAGAAACTTCACATCAGTTTATGCTCCCAGAGAGAGTGTCACACTTAGCACACCCAGACCAGTGTTGGGGGGACTCCATGCTTTCATTTTGCTTATTTGGAAAGGGAAAAATAGGATCTCACACATCTTTGGTAACTAGGAGGTCTGGACAGTTTTCATATGCTTATTAGCTATTTATACTTTTCCTCATTAAAACCTTTTGTTTATTTATTTTTGGCTCTCGGGTTTACCTTGCTGTGCGGGCTTTTCTCTGTCTGCGCCGAGCGGGAGCTGCTCTCGTCGCGGCGCGTGGGCCGCTTGTTGCAGCGGTTGCTCTCGTTGCACAGCATGGGCTCCAGGGCACAGGCTCAGTGGTTGCGGCTCATGGGCTTAGTTGCTCCTGGCATGTGGGATCTTCCTGGACCAGGGATTGAACCTATGTCCCCCTGCATTGGCAGGTGAATTTTTTACCACTGAGCCACCAGGGAAGCCCTTTGTCATTTGTTAAAGTGTTCGTCTTGGACCACATATTCTTTAAAATATACCAAACTTTCTTTAAAACTGTATCACATCAATTCCTATCTAGTCTCAGTCAGAACACTGGCTCATTTTGGCTACAACATCAGCCCAGGCACCCGGATGGGTTATGCCTGCTCCCGCGTCCTTGGCTTTACACTGGAGATCCAAGTCCAGGAGGTAGATGGGATGACTGTGGCAGAAACAGAGTACATTCATATTGAGAAAGGAGTTGGATGTGATGCTTAAACCCATAGGACATAGGATAATGTCCCATCCACATGTTAATTGCTTTCTGCTAGAGTAACAGTTATCTGGGATCATCCTCCCTGAAATGACCCTTTCTGCATGATGGCTGATGCCAGGCTGGTGATGACATTCAGGCTGGACCCCGCCAGGGGTAGGCACATTTTCAGAACAGAGCAGAGGTTGTCCGGGAGGGAGCCTGCCAGTTTCCAGAACCTTCTGGCTGATTTCCCTGCTTCCATCTGCAAGCCAGTGGGGTCATGTCCACCAGAGAGGGTCAGGAGGGAAGGCTGGGCTCAGGATCCTAGACTGTAGTAAGGCCATGCCAGCCCCAGGCCCTGCCTGGCTGGCCCTTCTTGGGTAGGTGGAGGCATGTGGCATGGGGTTCCGGGAGGCAACCGAGCAGGGAAGGGAAGGCTCCTGTCAAAGCCAGGTGAGCCCTGTGAGTTTTCTGTGCCAGACAGCCCTTCAGCAAGGTGAATTCTTTCAGGGACTCACTCACATGCTGCAGAGGCATCTGCAACCTGTTCCCAAGTTCACACTAAAAGACAAAACAGCAATCGGGCTAGTTTAGCAACTTAGTTTAGCAGCTGATGCTCCATCCCTTCGAGCCCAGCCCCTGCTCAGGGAGGTCTCTCCCGAGTTACTTTGTATCCAGCAGCCCCGGGCTTGGCGGTGACAGCGGAGTGACGTAGATGGCACCATGGGATGTGGAATGACAAAGGTGCAGAGTGTCTCCCGGTGGCTGGTGGGGGACAGCGCCACAGACACGGGTTTGGGCCCCGGAGTCTCTGCCGCAGCACCCACCTGCTGGGAGCTTAATATCCTCACTCATTTCTCCTCTTTCTAAAAAGTATTCTTATTGCAATTAAGTGAGAGGCTTTGGCATTCCAGAAAGTGGTTATTCCTGTGTTCTCACAGCCTGGAAGTGGTTCTGCCTCTGGACTCCTGGAGGCCTGACCTGGAGATTCTTCTCTGTCACCTTCTCCTCTCCATCGAGTGCCAGGACTCCTTCTTTCTGCCCCAGAGGCTGCTTCGCCTTCCTGGCCTGCAGCCTTCCCGTGCCTTCCCTTCTTGGAGCCAGCTTCCTCTCTGCCAAGAGCCTTGGGCCTGGGCGCCTGGGTGGGGTCGTGTGCACCTCGGGGGTTGCCTCTGCTGCACAGGCGCTGAGTGGGCAGCGCCAGGAGGGCAAGCTTCCCAGTGGCTGCCTGGCCCCCTGCACAGCCCCGCAGGGCCCCACGCCCACGCGCAGTGGCTGGAGGCCTGGCTTTGAGTTCATACTTCATCAAGGGGCAGGTAAAAGGAATTCTGACCACCAGCCAGCCACTCAGCGCCTCAGGGCCACAGTTTCCTAGTCTGTAAAATGGGGCATAATAGCAGTATTTAAAGAGGATTTTTGTGAGGATCAAATGAGCCAATTCAGGGAAATCACTTAGCCCTGTAAGTACTCTGTAAGTGGTAGCTGTTATTAATAATATTGTTAGGCCAAGCACTTAAAGGCCGTGCTCAGCCAACATGTTCCCGCAGTCCACTTCAGCATCCCGTGTTCCCACGCTGTTTATCCTAAGAGGTTTTGAGTGGAGCCACAGAATTACACAATACCATGCCCAACATGAGTCCCCCTTCTTTAATTGACAGGAACAAAATGCAGTTCTCCTAGCCACCTTGCAAATCGGCTTCTATATCATTTGTCATTTCTTAGAGCTCCAAGACCAGGCTGAGAAACTGTGAAAAAGGACACGGAATGCACTGGGGCAGAATTTCTTTCTCTTAAGAAGCAGCAGTTTTTCCAAGAAACACCCATATTTCAAAAAATTCAACTTACAGTGGTGACAAAATTAATTATTTGGAAGCCAACAAAGCCATGCTAAAGTAATAAAGTGATTCCAACTTAATTTTTCTACTGTCTTCAGAAATACAGTAGATTCTAGCCTGAGAATGACACTACCACCCCAGACTTTTCACAGTTTTTATTTACATGAAGAAACAGAGCACTTTTTTTTTTTTTAAAGCATTGTATCTTTAAAATTCAAATAAATATATCCATTTATTTATCTGGCTGCACTAGGCCTCAGTTGCAGCATGTGGCATCTAGTTCCCTGATCAGGAAGGTAGCTCTTGCATTGAGCCCAAGGTCTTAGCCACTGGACCACCCAGGAAGTCCTGGATCCACGGTTTAATTCCCTTCATCTCATCAACAGTTTTACTAAAGCATTCTGCGGGAAATCCAGCATAATATGACATATCTGATATATCCATCACAACCGTGGTCAATGGGCAGTCAGCTGGGGTGCTTGGAGAAAAAGGATAATTAGTGAGGACGGACGTGTTTTTACCTCAGTGACACAGATACTAAGATTTTTTAAAAGGTATTTGTAAAGTACTGCTCTTAGGAAATACATTAATTTAGGTTCTGCAACTCTACTGCTTGCTATAATAGACATACTTCAACACATATCTCTTTGGCTTAACACAACAAAATTCATTTCTCCTGTTACACATTAAACCCAACTGTGGGATTTGGGGAGTCTTCTCTATTTAGTTACTCAGGGGTCCAGGCTGATAGTGGCTCTGCCAACTTGTAGCTTCTTGTCGGTAACACATGGCTTCTGAGATACTTCAGCAAGGAAAGAGAGGCATGGAGAACCACTACCCTGGTTCTTAACTTTCTTGACCCAGAAGTAATACATACCACTTCTGCTCAGAGTCCATTGGCTAAAACTAGCCACACGATCTAACCAAACTGAAAGGAAGGCTATGAAATATAGGGGAACATAGGGAATACTTGGTGAACAGTAATCTCTTTGCCTTGCCATAGATTGAGATACTATAAACTATAAATAAACTGAACTTGGAGTTGTTACTTTAGATCATCAATTAAGATTTAGGAAGCAGAGTCAGGAGCCATTATAGACTCTTTACTAAAGGTTATCATTAGATGTGTGGCACTGCAATGGGGAAAAAAAAAAAAAAGGAAGATATCAGTCCCAGCTAGTAGATATGCCAGGTCACATTGGCTACTGAAGTGAGCCCCTTGGAGCACTGTAATAGGTCACAAACTGCAGAAGTGGGTAGCTAAAATAGTTGTGGGAGTAGGAGGATTTCCTCAAAGTATGGTGTTCTTGATCTTAGAAACTGAGATGGGTGTGGTTTCAAGTCTGTGTGTATATGTATATGTATATACATAGCTGTGTGTATGTATGTATGTATATATATATGTCGTTAAGTCATGTCTGACTCTTTGCAACCTTATGGACTGTATGTAACCCACCAGGCTCCTCTGTCGATGGATTTCCCCAGGTAAGAATACTGGAGCGGGTTGCCATTTCCTACTCCAGGGGATCTTCCCGACTCAGGGGTTGAACCCACGTCTCTTGAGCCTCCTGCATTGGTAGGCAGATTTTTTACCACTGAGCCACCTGGGAAGCCCGTGTGTGTGTGTGTGTGTGTGTGTGTGTGTATATATATATAAAACCAAATGTAGAATATAATAAATAAAACATACCCATTGATCAAATGCTGAAATGTTAAATATTTAAGAACATTAATGTTAATGTTTAAAAAATGTTAATGTTTAAAAACTCTCCAACAGACATACATAACTTAGAAAAAATGGTTTTAGATTAAGTAGCAGAAAGTACAGTTTTACGTGGTTAGGGAATGTATTCATCTAACCTTCATGTATTGAATGTATGTCTGTGAAGTAAATGGGACTTCCCAGGTGGCTCAGTGGGTAAAGAATCTGCCTGCGTTGCAGAGATGCATGTTTAATTCCTGGGTGGGGAAGATCCTCTGGAGGAGAGCATGGCAACCTACTCCAGTATTCTTGCCTGGAGAATCCCACGGACTGAGGACCCTGGCGGGCTACAGTCCACAGGGTCGCAAAGAGCCAGACACGACTGAAGCAACTGAGCATGCACACACGGTGTACATGACCGTATACAGGAAATATTTAAGCTTAGGACATTTACAGCCTGCTTTATGAATTTTATAAAATAAGCAAATGAATATTATAAGATTAAGCAAATAGATAACAGATCCTTAACTTTTTATTTTACTCAACATCATTTATTAATACTACGTACAGGGCAGTTTGGGAACTATGCAATGAACCCAATCCCACCCCTGAAGTTTCTGGCCAAGGTTGTTAGGATCAAGCAAGCTCTCAACCATGGTCTCCCACAGGCAGTTTTGTTACTAAAACTGGGAAAGGTATAAAGCAAGTTAAACTGCTCACCAGGCTGATCTTCTCGACTGCCTTTAAGATGTTTTTGACTTGCTGACTTGAATGATGGGATGTGGGCTGCGTTGAGAACCTTATGGTTGGAAAGGCTAATTCAGGCCCTCTGTCTGCAATTCTATCAAAAAATTGGAGTGATTATCATACAATATGCAATAATTATCATACATGCAAACTGTCTGAGAAGTTGCAATATTCTAGTAAGTCCTAGTAAATTACTTTTTTTTCACTACTGCAGTTTCCTTAGCTGAAAAATTTATCCCAAACTTCAGCCACAATAGAAATATTGATTGAAGTAAAAAGTGAGAATACTTGCCAACATATTATCTTTCGGTGTCAGGACTTACAACTAATTTCTTTTTACTTTTCTCCCCTTTTTCTTTATTGTCCACACTTTCTATGACAAATATATATAAATATGTTATAATTAAAAGATGCGGTAAGAAAAAACATATTTAGAAGTTTCACTCTTTCATCAGTTCTTTAGAAACTTTATATACAAGAACAATGACCTTTTGGGAATCACAGGTAAGCCAATAATAAATTACTAAGAGCAGAGATGAGTTTCAAGATGTTGCCACTCTGGATTTGTCCAAGGACACACATTAGTTGCTGGCAGAGATGGATAAAAATCTGCTGCCTACTTTTATTTTGGTGCTCTCTTCCATATTTCTTTGCCACTATCTCTCCGAGCTGTATATTTTCTTTCTGTATTAAAGAGAGAATAAGAGCAAACCATCTTCAGTTAGTTGAGCACGTTGAGTTGGGCATGTTGGAGAAAGTTGTTAATGATTAGCTCGAACATGATCTATACTTTTTGCCCCTGGAAAAGTGTAAAATAGTCCAGTGATTCCTGAATGCACTCTGGTCAGGTAGCCAGACTCAGAAGTAAAGTTTCAATGTCTGCATTGAAATGGAAAAAAAAAAAGAGGAAGAAAGAAAATGTACATGTTGATATAGTCATCCACTTTCATTTCATGGGCGGGACTATCCTTTATTCGGAAAGTTCCTTCTTTTTTGTAATAATGCAGATGCATCAGTTCGGTTGCTCAGTTGGGTCCAACTCTTTGTGACCCACGGACTGCAGCATGCCAGGCCTCCCTGTCCATCACCAACTCCTGGAGTTTACTCAAACTCATATCCACTGAGTTGGTGATGCCATCCAACCATCTCATCCTCTGTTGTTCCCTTCTCTTGCCTTCAATCTCTCCCAGCATCAGGGTCTTTTCAAATGAGTCAGTTCTTCGCATCAGGTGGCCAAAGTATTGGAGTTTCAGCTTCAGCATCAGTCCTTCCAATGAATATTCAGGACTGATTTACTTTAGGATGGACTGGTTGGATATCCTTGCTGTCCAAGGGACTCCCAAGAGTCTTTCTCCAACACCACAGTTCAAAAGCATCAATTCTTCGGCGCTTAGCTTTCTTTATAGTCCAACTCTCATATCCCAACTCTCATATCCATACATGACTATTGGAAAAATCATAGCTTTGACTAGATGGACCTTTGTTGACAAAGTAATGTCTCTGCTTTTTAATGTGCTGTCTAGATTGGTCATAGCTTTTCTTCCAAGGAGCAAGCGTCTTTTAATTTCATGGCTGCAGTCACCATCTGCAGTGATTCTGGAGCCCCAAAAAATAAAGTCTGCCACTGTTTCCACTGTTTCCCTGTCTATTTGCCATGAAGTGATGGCACCGGATGCCATGATCTTCGTTTTCTGAATGCTGAGCTTTAAGCCAACTTTTTCACTCTCCTCTTTCAGATTCATCAAGAGGCTCTTTAGTTCTTCTTCACTTTCTGCTCTAAGGGTGGTGTCACCTGCATATCTGAGGTTATTGATATTTCTCCCGGCAATCTTAATTCCAGCTTGTGCTTCATCCAGTCCAGCATTTCTAATGATGTACTCTGCATAGAAGTTAAATAAGCAGGGTGACAAAATACAGCCTTGATGTACTCCTTTCCTGATTTGGACCGAGTCTGTTGTTCCATGTCCAGTTCTAACTGTTGCTTCCTGACCTGCATACAGATTTCTCAGGAAGCAGGTAAGGTGGTCTGGTATTCCCATCTCTTGAAGAATTTTCCACAGTTTGTTTGATGCAGATGCGTGCATGCATGCTAAGTCAATTCAGTTGTGTCCGACTCTTTGCAACCTTATGGACTGTAGCCCAGCAGGCTCCTCTGTCCAGGGGATTGTCCAGGCAAGAATACCGGAGTGGGTTGCCATGTTCTTCTCCAGGGGATCTTCCTGATCCAGGGATCAAAGCCCAGTCTCCTTATGTCTCCTGCACTGACACGTGGGTTCATTACTACTAGTACTATCTGGGAAGCCCCAATAATGCAGACAGTGGATGGCCATTAGGTCTTTTAAAAAATGTCCTTATTATCAAAATTATAAGTTGGCAGCTTTGTCATTTTCCCCAATTTTAAAATTCAAAGGACTGGGAACCATTAAATTAAATCTTGGTATTGTTTCATTTTTCTTTTTTATAGCCTGATGCTAAAGACTGAGTCTTTATTAAGACTCTTAAGTCTCAAAACCAAAAAGATCCTGAGTCCCCTGTCCTCTCAGCAACATTTAGCTAATTTTATAATCTTTCACCATTCTCTTGTCTTCAGAATTTCTCACTTGATGCTGAGGCATTCTCCTGTAAATGTAAAACAACGGTTCTGAACTGTTGACTGCACAGGGTGCTTAAATACTAATACTAATAAACAGTCTACCCCAAACAGTCTTAGGTGTCCTCAGGTGGGACTTGGTGCTAAGCTGATTCAAAAGTTCCTTCAGCTGATTCCAATGTGCAGCCAGGGATGGGAACCACAGGTGTGTGTGGTGGTTGTTAAGTAGCTTCTATGGGTCAGGCTCTAGGGCTGTTATACAGATGAAGAAACGGGACCATGTAGTAGAAAAGCTAACTAGGACAACAGACTGGCAAAACGCGACCACAGAGTGTAAGTGCTTTTATTCTGTAATTTGACAAAGACTAACAGAGCATCAACAAGTGCAGAGCTGGATTGCTCCAGGTTTGCTTCAAGTCCTTTGGGCTCCCTACAAAGACCAGGGAAACTTCACAGAAGAGGCAGCAGCCAAGCAGGGATTTGGAGGTATCTTTTTTTCAAGGTCTTCATCAGATAAGGTAGAGAGGGCAGGCATGACTGCAGAGGGAACAGTGTGTGCTGGGCACGGAGGAGTGTGTGGGGCTGGGAGAAGCTGGAGATGAGATAATGGTTGGGTGCAGATGTACACAGCCTTAGAGGTGAGACTAAGGAGTGTAGACTTGGTTCAGAATGCTTTTAAATGACACTAAAAGTTTTTAAGCTGGAACTAATGGGGTAAGAGTACAAAATATTGGTATTTAAAACAATGCAGACTTTTCATACACACCTGTAGCTTGAATTTGCTAGCCTATTTAAAACTAATGGTTTGACTGATCGTCCCTCACCCCCTTTGCCCTTGACTGACATAACCAGACACTGTGACCTTGTGGGGATACAGTTTCCAGTCCCAGTGGCAGGTGGAAGGACAGTGGAGACCATTGTTTTTTTAAGTGACTAATTAAGTGTAAATAGACTTCATCCTGAGCTTTGGCCTGGACAGATCAGCTCAGGGTGTAAATAGACTTCATCCTGAGCTTTGGCCTGGACAGATCAGCTCAGGGTCTCTGCCTGCTGCCTCCCTTCCTCAGTTTCCTTCATAAGGTTTTGTTGGTGCATCTGTGGATATGATCCCTCTTATCAGAGTGTTTGTTTAACTTGCTTCAGAGCAAGTAAACAAACCCCAAAGATCAAGCCCTTCAGTTCCCTTCAGCTCCTTAAGCTATTCTGCATTCTTTTTTACTCTTACTCAGGACTGAAGGACAGATAGGTCAGACCCTGGAATCATCTCAGTATACTAGGGACTATAACCTTCTGGCTGAGAAGCTCACAAAAGAAACATTACTTTGCAGTTGGGAAAGACAAGGATTCAGCCTAGGCCCGTGGTTGTCAAATCCGGGATCATAAGCTTCAAGCCAAGTCATGGGCTAAAAATGTCCATTTGGGAGACTCACTCTAGACCTACTGAATCAGAATCTGGGGTTAGGCCAAAGAATTTGTTTTAAGCACTCATTCCCAGATCATTCTGATGCTGCTGATCTGTGGACCACACTGAGCAGTTCTGGTCAGTGGTGCCCACTGGCAACTCTTTTGGGGAAGGGGGAGGACTCATCAGATGGGCCCCTGGAATCATAATCCTTCAGTCCAGTCAGCTTGCAAATTTTGCGCTGGGCTTGGTTTTCAAGTTATTTCTAGGTTAAGTTATTGAGTTGTTTAGCTCAGCTGAGGCTTTGAGATACTATAGATAAAGAGAGGTTTAGAGGAAGCATTAAGTATGTATCTCTGGCTGTGACTCTGTTATCCTTTCCAGTCCCACTTATCTGAAGAGCCAGGATTGCTCAAAGGACAAGTAAGCTTAGGGGGGAGTATCATTGGGAAAGCAACACAGTCCCTTTCTTTGCCAGGCCCTGTTAGAGAACTATACTAAGAAAAGAACCTCCAAAAAAACACATCAATTTGTTGGATAAAGATACTTCCATATTCTGTGTTTGCCAGCTCCTGAGGTTACAGGAGCACAAGTTTAGGCAAATGAGACCCTTTTCTATCGAAGGTGTCTGTTCAGGTCTTGATGCACTGGAAATCTATCTGGCTAACTCATTAGTGGTAACAAGTGTTAGATGCTCATAAATCTCCCAGGATTCATTGGCTGAAGACATCTTAAATGTGAACTTTTGGCTTTAATTGTCTTTGGTTGCTTCTTTAGCATACTTTAGTTTGTTCAGATTTGGAGTTTTGAAACTTGTTTTTAATTAAGACATAGTTTATTTTTATTGCTTGAGATAAAATGCAGGCTGGGAGGCTCAAATCTAAGTTACAAAATAAAGTGCATCTGGGCAGACCACTGCGGGGGTGGGGGT
>SJYQ01104689.1:0-19275 GCA_006410935.1 Redunca redunca | reverse complement strand
TTCCAGACTAGTGTCGGGACCAGCTTTCCAGACTAGTGTCGGGACCAGCTTTCCGGACTAGTGTCTCAGCCTAGTTTCTTGGGAATCTGGTTCTCCCCATGTCTCTTTCTCTTACCCTTTTCTCTTCTCCTTCTTCCTCCTCTTTACTCTAACTTCAGGCTGAATTCCCACCTGGAGCGGAGTGGCCCTCCAAGTCTACTTACCTGCCCCGGCTTTCAAGATCCGCGAGTGCCCAAGGAGGGGCACTCTCCACTATTTGAGATGGCGCCGGCGGCCCCACGTAGATGGTGCAAGCCCCTTGTCTGGAGCTTTATTGGCTTTCTCTGTAAACCAAGTTATTCAGCCTCTTTTCTCCACTTAATTTTCCTACTATACTATTTCTTCTAATCTCCTTTATATTTCTGTATAAGTTTTTCCTCGCCTATTCCGTCTCTCCTTCGAATCACCCTGGTTCCACCGGGGCTGGACCCCGGCAATCAGTCTTGGGTGTTCATTGGAAGGACTGATGCTAAAGCTGAAGCTCCAATACTTTGGCCACCTGGTGCGAAGAACTGACTCATTGGAAAAGACCCTGATGCTGGGAAAGATTGAAGGCAGGAGGAGAAGATGACAGAAGATGAGATGGTTGGATGGCATCACCGACTCAGTGGACATGAGTTTGAGCAAGCTCTGGGAGTTGGTGACGGACCTGGAAGCCTGGCGTGCTGCAGTCCATGGGGTCACAAAGAGTTGGGCACGACTGGGTGATTGAATTGAACTGAGGGATCTGTGTATGTGGAATCTCACAGCATCTGCCTTTGAGATCTGGCTTATAAGGTCCTCAAGTTTCATCCCTGGTATAGCCTGTGTCAGAATTTCCCTCCTGCTTAAGACTGAATAATATTCTTTTGAGTGGATGGACTACATTTTGTTTATCTGTTTATCTGTCCATGGACTGATGTGTCTCAGTTCTATGGGGAATTAGTTTTTACTTAAAAATTAAAAACAAATGGCCATGCCATGAGACATTTGGGACCTTAATTCCCCAAGCAGGAATTGAACCTGTGTCCCCTGCGTTGGAAGCATGGAGTCTTAGCCCCTGGACCTGCTGAGAAGTCCTGGGAAGCAGTTTTTCTGAGTCCTTAGTAGGAGGCATGGCTCAGGCCAGCTCGCTGACCTCCCAGAGCACCACCGTGGGTTGATTCCTCGTGGTGTTGGGAGTATGGGGGTTGCTTCCTGGATCTTCCTGGCACCTCTCCTGGCCTGGTCTTCTTGGGTGCCCCCACATCTTTCCCAGCACTCCCACCTGAGACCAGCCTTCCTGGTGCCAGAGTCTGCTGCCTGGCTGGGGCATGGTGAGGGCAGACTTGCTGGCCGTTTGGGGTCTCCTGCCCTCAGGGACGCCACCGGTCCCTGGCTTCCACCTCCCTCCTGTGGGCACGGGTGCCCTGCAGGTCTCCTGGCTGTTGGTGTCTTGGCTTCACCCACCTGCGCTTTGGAGTTCTGGAGGGGCCCTCTCTCTGCTGTCAGCGATTTCTGTGGAGTTTCGCCCTTGCCGTCTAGTTGACGTGACTGCTTTTGTGTAAAGATCTGAAGACATTAAACATTATGCCGCCACTGCCTCTCTGCTTCCAAAATCCTGTGGTAGATTCCCCCCTGTTCACAGGACGACCCACCAACGGTTCCCGTTGCCACAGCCTGACCCGTTCCCTGCGGAGTTCTTCATCGCTACGTCTCCTGATGGCTTTACCCTCCGATGATGATGCCATTTCCTGAAATAGCATTTCATTACAGGTTGCAAAATGCTCATTTTCTGATTCTGTCATCCCCTGCTTACTGAAGAATCAGGTTCTTCCACAGGAGGGTCGTCCCTTGTTCACCGGAGCTGTTAGTGTCTTTGAAACATAGTTCTGCTCGGAAGGGCAGGATGAACGCCTCGTTCTTCCCTTTCCCTTCTCTGTTCGTAAGAGTTGTACTGGGCATCTTGGCAACTGGCGATGGAGCCCAGTGCCTTTTGTTCTGTTTCTCCTTCTTCCTTTCTTGAGGGTCACTATTGACGCTCGTCTTTTTGTATGATTGGTGTGCTGTAGGCAGCAGACTCGCCCCGTCTTTGGCTGTCTTTAAGATGCTTCCTGTGCCCCTTGATGCATCTTTCATTTAGTTCTGCCTCATCCTCGTCTTTCACCCGCTTTCCATCCTTCCCCACCGAGTTCTGGACCCTCCGCGCCCCCCTGTATGGACCCCGTCACTGGGCTGCTGTGCACTCTGGGTTCCTGCTGGGTTTGGTCGAGGGAGGCCCTCATGGGAGATGCAAAGCTGGGGCAGGAGCGAGTCTGGACTTGGGAGGCTGCTCCCAGCGCCCCTCGGGCGCCGCCTTCTCAGCGTCTGCAGAGCAGTGGGCACTGCCTTCGCCTTGGCTCCCAGCCCCAGAGCTGAGGTTATAGATTCCTGTTCCTTTAAACTCCCCAGTTTGTGCCACTTCATTACAGCACCTTTAGGCAAATAACACACACGCCAAACCAGAATTTTTATAAGATTAATATGCTATGCACAAGTACGTCTTTTATTGGGAATTAAAGTATGGTTTAAAATGAGGACGTGTTTTGATATAATTTATCACTTTAAATTTTTTTAAGAATGCTTATAAAATCACCTCAATGAAAGGGATTTGGTTTTCCGGGACCCTATTCCCCCAAAATGCACATATGTGTCTATTATGTAGAAACATCCTGTGCTTGTCCATCTAACAACCTAAAAATTCACCTGAAAATCTATGGGAATAAATACAAAACAGGAAGAATGGCCAATAAAGAAAGCGCCATAACCGATGAGCTTTGTAAATGTGAAAGTATTAGAAACAGAAAGTGTAATGAACAAAGTAACTTCTTAATAGTGGCCCAACATAAATTCCTGGGAAGCAAATTTAAGCAACATGCAATCCCATTCAAAGCAATCTATAAAATTTTACTGAAAGATATAAAGTAAGACAAATGAAAGGAAGGATTATTGACCCAATATTATAAAGATGCCATTTCTCTCCTAATTAACCTAAAAAGGCACTGCTGCTACTGCTAAGTCGCTTCAGTCGTGTCCGACTCTGTGTGACCCCATAGACGGCAGCCCACCAGGCCCCCCCGTCCCTAGGATTCTCCAGGCCAGAACACTGGAGTGGGTTGCCATTTCCTTCTCCAATGCATGAAAGTGAAAAGTGAAAGTGAAGTGGCTCAGTCGTGTCCGACCCTCAGCGACCCCACGGACTGCAGCCTTCCAGGCTCCTCCGTCCATGGGATTTTCCAGGCAAGAAGCACAATCCCAGTCAAACTTCAGATGAGTCTAAAGGTTAGTGAGATGCGTGAGTGACTTTCACGCCACTGAGGGGAACCTGCTCTAGCAGATGTGAAAATACTTTTGAGAGTCAAGATCAGAGAGGACTGTGCCTGAGGTCAGATAGAGGGTGAGAAATCAGGGAGCCAGGACAGAAAGCTCAGAGCGCTCCAGGCGAGAATGTTGGAGTGTTGCAGGGCACTCACATCCGGTGCAGAAAGACCGGGCTATGCTGTCAATCATAAGGGGCCAGCTGGTTAACTTGGTTGGGAAAAAGGTAAATTCAATCCTTAGCTCAACCTGCAAAAAAAGCAAGTTCTGCATTGGCAAAATATTTAAAGAGAAAAAGTATGAATGCATCAAATCACAGAAAATAAAAGCAGGTGATCCTCTCTGCCGTAGTCCTGGGCGCCAGGCAGGCCTAGCCCGGGAGCCGAGGAGGCCATCGTGTGGTGGCTGAAGGTGCAGCCCCTTCCGTGTCACCTGGTGGCTGGTCCAGGAGAGGGACTCACATCTCTGTGCTCCAGTTTCTGCATCTCTGAAATGGGAGCCCCCCTTGTGAGGTTATCGCAAAGATGAAGTGAAATGACACGAAACTTGCTAAGGACGGGCATTCTGGAAGTGTTAGCTACGTGTTGCTTACCTAGCAATTAAAGATGGTGCAGACAAAGCCTTGGAGAACAAGTGTCATAGAGCATCTGTCTGTACGAAGTGGGCGCTGCCCCTGACAGTGCATTTGAAGCTGTAACTACTCCTTCTCCGCATGGAGGCAGTCCCTTCCTGCCCCGGCTGTGCATGCAGGCGACCAGGAACGGCTCACAGCACGCAGGGCAGCGGGGGTGCTGCTGTCCACCCAGGGCCGGCACCCCGCCACGGATGCTGCTGCTCCTGGGGCGAGCTGCCACTCTGTGGGGCTTGGGGGTTGCTTCCAACCAGGAGGACGTGTCCTCTTGGGCTGCTGACCAAGAAGCGGGCAGGACCACCCCACTCTTGACCTCCTTGCCTGAAGGCCAGAGCTGGGTGGTCTAGGAGAGGATGCCAAGGGCCTCGGCTGAGTCTGAGAAGGGATGCAGCTTGGGACCCTGGGCACCGTGGAAGGTGGCCTCGGCACTGAGCTGTCGTAGTCCTGTTCCTAATACACCAGCATTCGGACACTCTGAGAGCCCCTCCGCAGGGCTTTCCCCACTGAAGGTGCAGGAGAACAGGACAGCCCTAGCCTGAAGACCGGGGATCCCCGTGGCCCAGGGCCAGCTCTGGTGGGAAGAAGTCCGTCCCAGTGTGTTAGGAAATGTAGGTTTTGTGATATAAGAGCCTGAGTATGAACCAGACGTGAATAAGCAGAGGATTAATCTTCTCATTGCACGCACGCGTGATCAGTTGCTCAGTCGTGTCCGACTCTGTGTGACCCCATGGGCTGCAGCCCGCCGGGCTCCTCTGTCCACGGGGTTCTCCAGGCAGGAACACTGGAGTGGGCTGCCACGCCCTCCTGCAGGGGGTCTTCTTGATCCAGGTGTCACACTCACGTCTCCAGCGGCTCCCGCACCGCAGGCAAAGTCTCTATTGTTGAGCCTCCGGGGAAGCTCAGCCTTCCCGTTAGAGACAAGCAAACGTGAAGAACCTACTCAGAAGAAAACATAATTCCAGAGAACTGAGAAGAGAAAAAAGGAGGTTTGTGAAAACAAGGCAGCATGTTTAACCACCCGAAAAACACAGCTACAGAGCTGACACGTGCTGGGAATCCAACAGAAAAGCCGGGCCTGAAAGAATCGAACCGATGTGCACAGCACAGTGAATGCCAGTGAAAAGGAAAACAGTGATTAAGAAAATTAGAGAGAAGATGGTTGCCACAGAAGGTTATACAAAGCGAATTTTATGTGACCCCAACCACCAGGGACTTTGGAGAGCCAAGGAAGTGGCGTTAGGCATGTCGTCATGGTTATCACACAAGAGGATTTCCTCCAGCGGCAGAAAGTGGAGAGGGGGACTGGAAGAAGGTCCAAGAAACCTCAGCACTGACACACTTCGTGGGTTGGCTGGGCGGCCGAGCCTCGGCAGCAGCAGCAGAGCGGAGCCGTGTCACCCGGATGCTCAGATCTCAGGCTGTTTCCCTACTGATGTGCTTTCTGATTTTCCTTGGACGACAGAGTTGAATTCCTTGTGCAGTGAGACGTGGTTAAATCAGTAAATACCTGGCGTGGGGGGTGGGGGGTGGGGGTACGTAGCAGGGGCTGCTACGCTGCTGTCCATGATGAGATCCTGACGGCCGGCTTCTCCTGGAGGAAACTGTGTTGAGGGCTCTGTCCACGGCTGTCAGCGCTCCACTGGCCGCCTTGGGATTTGTGAGCCTTGTGTCCGGTCTGGTCCCCTGAACCCTGAGAATATGCCTGCCGCCTGGACTTGTTGACCTCTGGGTTTCTGCCTCTGGAGGCCCAGGCTGGTGGGGGGCAGCGCCCCTGGGAGAGACGCCCTGGGGCTGCGTCCCCTGGGGGTTAGCTCCCATTACCCTCCCGGCATCACTAAATGTGCACGGTTGGTTCCAAGAAAGGATGCGCTTTCGGATGTAGAAACAAGATTCCTTTCATTATTCAGAAACTTGGTTCTGCACCACCTGGACTTCTCCAAAAACTTTTAATGAATAATTCACCCACGAACACAAAGTTTCGGAACTTCCCCGACAACGTATAACAGGTCCCTGTTTTTATTATTTCTTGGGGATGATCCAGTGTCATTGAGTTTTACTGTCCTGAGGGAGCCTTTCCGGAGACCTGCCTGGAAATCATATCTCAAGTGAAGTTTTAATATAAACCGCAAAGACGACAAGTGACTTTATTATATTAAGAGATCATTTATTCTATACATTCTCAGAGTAAAGTTATCTGCAGTCTCAGTTTTATAACCATCTGCAATTTAAATGAGCGCCTTTATTGAATCATCACCTATTATGCTATGCACCTCACTGCTATTTAGAATAAGACAATGCTTTTTTTTTAATGAAGTCTCCTCACCCCCACCCCAGATTCCAGATTAAAGAAGCCTGCATAATTTCCATGTATATGGTAACATTTTCTTACTTCAAAATGCAAAACAAGTCTGTTTTTAAAACAGCAAACACCAGTTGAAGGATCGCATGGTTTCACAACCTAATTATAAGCACTCAGTGATCTCTGAAGGCACAGCAGAGCAAAGAGTTGTGCTGCTCTGGCAGAGGAATGGCGTTTTTGGAGTAACATTCTGTGTGCAAGGAAAGTAATTAAGGCAAAGCATTCCTCCTGACCTGTCCTGCTGAAGCCGCCTGAGGTGGTGCTTGCAGCAGACTGGAGAGCTTCCACGCTGTGGAGCAAGGAGGATCTGAAAAGCAGCACGGTGACCCCCGGCTCCCAGCTGGGCCCCCGCCTTCTACGGATCACAGAACACACAGCGTCCGCCAAAGCCCCTCCGTAACCGTGATGGGTTGAGACAAGCGCCAGGACCCCCGCGATCTCATCTGAGTGCAGACATGGGCTCCCCGTCCACGCTCAGTGACTGGCTCCCAGGGCCTGGCTGACGAGCGTGGTGGTGGCTGCTTTCCCAAGATGCCCAGCCGTGCTATCTCTCCTACTTCCTGGCTGTGTCCCGTCCTGAGCAAACTGCTGCTCTCCTGAACTCCCAGCAGAAGCCCTTAAAGCAGGTCAAACCCCATTAGAGGTTCTTTCTGGCATCCTCTCACCGACACACCCCTCGTGGCTCCTGATGTGTGTCGTCCTTTGCTGAAAGGTGTGATAAACCTACGCGTTCAACCACGGGGGTGTTCCTGGAGGCCTTTGGCTGGATGGCGTTAGCAGACGCAAGGAAATCGTCTTAAATGAGAAAACTTGGAGTTCATCGGCAGGATCCTGCAGTCACCTTGTCTCTCTCATCGGTAAGACTGGCGTCCGCTGTCTTGTCCACCTGGGGCTTCCCAGGTGGCGCTGGTGAAGGATCCTCCTGCCTGTGCAGGAGACGTGAGACTCGGAGTTGATCCCCGGATCAGGAAGATCCTCTTGGGGAGGAAATGGAAACTCACTCCAGTATTCTTGCCTGGAGAATCCCATGGACAGAGGAGCTTGGCAGGCTACAGTCCATGTGGTCTCAAAGAGTCAGACGCGACTGGAGTTACTGAGCGCCCAGGCATGTCTTATTTGTAAGGACTTCCTGGGGACTCTGCCTGCCCCGCCCCGGCGGCCTCATCCTGCTCTGACCACCGCCTGGCCTTCTCTGCCCTGGAGCCTTCACTCAGCATCGGTAGGAAGGTGAGCCTCTTCCCAGCTGGCGGAGCCCCCTGATTCCGGCAGGGACAGCACAGCTCTGCAGGCCCGGGGGCCATGCTGGACCCTCCCCGGGGCCCACAGGGGCTACTGCATCTGGTCTCTGGGCACCTGGTCGACCTCCTGGGACTCAGGTGCACGGACCTTCCTTCAGTGCCTCGGGGGAGCTGCGCCCTACCTGTCCCATGCCTGGAGGGACTGACTCCAGCATCTCTGCGTGGGTACTCATCCCACCGCTCCCTACATGTGACGACGTCGGGGTTTGACCAGCTGAACTGGTTGCTTCCTTGTTCGTCGTCTCTTCACCAAGACAGAGACTCTCTGCAGTGAGGGTCTGGCCTGTCGCGCTCCCTGCAGCACCCACTGCCCAGGGTGGGAGCCGGCACCTTGTCTCCGCTGCTGAAGAATATTTCCCGTGAGGAAGCCCCAACAACCCTCACTTGCTGCTCCCACGCCCAAGAAACCCCAAGCCACCTCTCCATTCCTCCTGGACCTGTCCTGTCTCTCTCCTCATTGGCCACGTTTCCCACCGGCCCCGTCTTTACAGGGCTTCGGGTAAAGAAGGGGTGCGGGTGGGCTGGCAGGACTCGGGGACCGAGGGGGGCTTCTCACTGCTTCAGACAAACCCACACCCTGTAACTCAGGCTGGAGGCCTCGGGGAGCGTGCAGATCGGCTCCAGCCCTCACACACTGTCTCCCCAGGGCAGCTGTGAGTTTGTACCAGTGGGAGCAAAGGGGACAAAGAGACAGGCTGCTTGTCCTCACGTGCTTCAAAAGCAGCAAGGAGCAACCCAGGGGAGCATGGCTCCCAGGAAGCAGCCGCACAAGAAAACCAGCCTGAGCGAGTTGACTGCAACCCTGAGGCCTCCTCTCCAGTGATGCAGTGCACGTGGTGGACGCGTGCCCCCTCCTGCTGGACGCTGCCCTCCGTGTGTCCCGTGCCCATCGCCATGCCTCTGGGGTCCTCTGTGGGCTCTGACAGTGTTTTCCTGCGGCCCCCGTGCTCTCTGACCCAGTCATGCCTGCACTTCTTTCCGTCTCCCCTTCCAGAATGTTCTCCTCTTAGAGAGGGGGCTCTGCCTCCTCCGTCGTGGCCCCACCCTTCAGGCTGAGCGTCCTGCCCTTTCTCTGTGTGGGAATCGGGAAATATGAGAGCCCTTCCTATCTTGCAGTTGGCAGTTTGGGCACACAGTGGCCTGCCCTCATCCAGCCCAGGATAAGTTTCCGGATGAGATGAAATGATTGTGGCTGTTCCCCTGTGAAAATGCCTGAGTTCCTGCAGGGCTGCGGTCCCTGGTGGTAACGACAGTCCCGTGTGCAGAAAGTCCCATGTGCAGGGAGTATGTTGGTCTCTCAGTCGTGTCCGATTCTTTGCAACTCCAGGAACTGCAGCCCAGCAGGCTCCTCTGGCCGTGGAATTCTCCAGTTCAGAATACTGGAGCGGGCTGCCAGTCCCTTCTGCAGGGGACCTCCCAGATCCACGGATGGGCCTGGGTCTCCCACACTGCAGGTGGATTCCTTCCCATTCGAGCCCCCAGGGAAGCCCGGGTCTGCCGCGTGCACGGTCTCGTAGTCGGCATTCTCAGTGACGAGTGTATGTGGACAGCTCTTCCTGGCAGCAAACGCTCGTGCAGGTGCTGTGGAGCGAGCTTCCCTTAGCACTGTCCCCAGTCGGGACCCAGGCCACCCGCGGGCCCTCCTCGTAAGTGTCAGGGGCAGACTCCGAGGAAAACGCACCCTGCGAGGGTGGGGGTGGTCTGAGTGGTGTGGGCTGTCTTCTGCGGCCACTGCCTCCCTTGGCTGCTCTCTCCCGTCTCTGGAATTCGACCAACACTTTGGTGGGAAATCCAGGCTGAGCGTTCTGCAATCACCAAGCAGGTGTAATGAAGTCCAGGCACATACATCTTTGCAAACTTCTCTGGTAATTTCCTTTGTCTAAATGACAAGAGGTGAAATTTCTGGGTATGCTCTTTAATGCATCTGGTCACCATTGTGCTGAATGATCCCTGGAAAGGATGTATGAGCTATGCTTTCGTAGGCAGTGCAGAGCTGGCAGCAATCTCTCCAGCTCAGTTTATCGCCCAGAATCGCGTTTGCAGACCCATGTTTCCACAGCCGTCTCTGACAAGGCATCACCCGAGACCCACAGGCCAGATGCCATCAGGACTCCAGTGTCTGCTTGCAGAAGCGTTCCTGTCCTTCTCAGCCTGTTTGGAGGTCCGGGGTTCTCAGCCCGAACCCCACAGACCACCTGCCTGGGGGCCCGGTGGGGAGCTGCTGAGAACACGGCTCTCTGGAGGGGGACCGGGGAGACTGCCTTCCACAAGCTCACCCCGAAGCCTGAGGGCCCAGCTGCCCGGTCCTGCGGGGAGCTCATCCCAGGAAATGCACTCAGCGCAGCTGACGGACCCCCAGCACCACCGCCGCATAGCAGGCCACGGGCACGTGCATAGGCATCACCCATCTCAAAGGCCAGCTCCACGGCCGCAGAAGTTGGGACTGAGCAGAAGCGCATCTTAACACGGTTTTTGGCGCAGGGTTTCTCCGCGCCTGTATCGGCCAAAGTGACTTATGAGCGGGGTGGGCTGTATCAAGGTCCCTCCCACATCCCACCGAGGAGGGGAGCTGTTGGAGGCTTCTTCTCTGCCCCCAGCTCTTCCTCCAAACTCGCCCGCAGCCTGGGACAAAGCGGATGGACCCCCTTGTCCTGCTGTTAAAGCGCGGGAAGGAGAGGGAGGGATGAACCGAGAGAGCAGCATGGAAACGTGTACATTACGGTACGTGAGACAGCCAGCCAGAGGGACTTGCTGCATGGCTCAGCGCGCTCCAGCCCCGTGCTCTGTGACAAGCTGGGGAGGGGGCAGGGTGCGAGGTGGGAGGCAGGAGCAGGCGCGTATCTACGGCTGATTCCTACTGATGTGTGGCAGAAGCCGACCCAATATTGTAATTATTCTCCAATTAAAAACAAATTAAAAAAATAAAATTAACATAAAAAAGTCAATGGCACAGAATTAGTCATTACTGGGATCTTGACATGACACCATCTGTGAAAATTTAGCATCTGACTTTAAGGCACAAAATAGCAACTAATGGTCAACAGTGAAGAGTGTAACTTATCTGTGAGGATGTTATATAGTTATTTTTGAGAACTTTCTATGGCTTTATAATGGTCTCTCTTTCTTGAATTTAAGGGTCCTAATTTCATCTTACATGGACTGTAGCCCGTCAGGCTCCGACGTTTTCATGGACTTCTCCAGGCAACAATACTGAAGTAGGTAACCATTCCCTTCTCCAGGGGATCTTCCTGGCCCAGGTATTGAACCCTGGTCTCCAGCATTGCAGGCAGATTCTTTATCATCTTAGCCATCAGGGAAGCCCAATTTTATCTGGAAGAGGCATTTTCTATGAATACTGGTTTCCTGGATCACAAAGCAGGGTCAGGTGTAGCAAACACTGAACCGAAAGGGAAGTTGGTTGCTGGGAGTTATTGCCCCACTAGCTAGCCGTGTGGCCTTGCCTCCATGCCTCACTGTTCTCTGTTATGATTTCCTCACTTGTAAAATAGGAAGGTTGGCTGCTTTCGTGAGAAAGAGGAATGTGCTCTGTTCCCGCCTCGATCTCCTGGCTTCCTGACTTCTGTGCAGCACCAGTTACTCATTTATTGTCCGAATAACTGAAGTAAAAAACTTGTCATTGTTTCTCTCTTGGAAAAGCTGCATCTGGTGCAGAAATGGCTTGTGGATTTGTTCTGGTTGACTGTGCGTCTTTGATTGAACCCTCCACTCGGTCAGGCTGAGCCCCGCCGTCTCCACACTAAGGAAGCGTCATCCTGTCACCTCCAGCAGCGATGATGACTGCATGTCCCTGCCTTCACTTCCCGCCTCAATACCTGCAGCACCGGCCCCTCAGTGCCCAGGCCCACCCAGACCTCCTCCCGCTGTGCCAGCGCAGCTGTGCTCGGGCATGTCTTCCCAGGAGCCTCGCTGTGCGGTCATCTCTGCCCCGTCTCCAGCACACGTGCCTGCGGACCTTCGTCGGGTAAATGAGCGTGTGGACACACGCGGCAGGCCCTGTTCTGTTCAGCACAGGCTCGGGGTCCTAGAGACGACACAGTTCAGGACCTCCTTTGGAAAACATTCAGGGTGCTTCCTTCAGCGTGTGATTTTTCCTCCGGGAGTGAGCCTCCTGTCCTCTAGAGGATGGAAAGCCTAATCCACACGTGACCAGAGGCTCTGCCCATCAGACCAGCCACGCGCTTCTTGAGGGCAAGTCTGAGCAGCCAGGCTCTTAGGAGCTGGCTCCATGGCCAAAGGCTGGCCCTCGGGCACAGTTATGGAACGGGCTGCTCATCCAGCCCCCAGCACTGGGGGTGGCAGTGGTGCCCGCAGTGGGATTCCTGTTGGAACCCCGTCCCATGGCTTCCCCTGGGCACGTGACTCCCAGATCTACAGCTTCCAAGCTTGTGGCCACACTTTTGGAGATGGTGTGGGCTAAGGAGCCCCCTGCAGTAGAACCCCCTGGAGTGGACTCTGATGTCTGCGTGTAGGAGCCCTGCATGGGTCTCAGCTTCCAGCTCCTTCTCCTCACACACAGGATTCGGCATCTCAGCTTCACCCAGCACCAGCTCTCACCAAGTCCAGGTTGCAGCCAACAATTGGGAAATCAGCTAATCCATTCCCAGGTCATCAAGTGAGTCCCAGAATCCAGAATCTCTAAGTTTCCCACTTGCATAATTAAAATTTATTTCAGTGTATGTCCTCTTCTCCCAGGTCCAGTGTCTTCAAATAGATACCCTTCCATAGTCTTCAAGTTTTCTGTTACCAACAATAACCTTGCATTTCTTGTAGACGGTACGTCTTCTCTCGGACTGTATGCTATACTTAGCTTCCTGGGTCATAAAGAGAGTCTGCTCCTAACTATAAATCTAAGGAAAATGGGGGGCGGCGGGGGGGAGACAGGGCAGGAGCGACGGCATCTTTGTCAACGCAGTGCTGTCTGGCGAGGCCTGGCTGTGCTCCGAGGCAGCAGCAGCTCCAGCCGTGGCAGGAGGCGCGGCTACTTCTGTCTGTGAGGCTCAGGAGGCGGGTGGTTTGGGAGGAGCCCTGGCTTCATTAAAATCCTCCCTAGCACTCGTGTCCCAATTTTTAGCCCCACCCTGCCTTCCTCAACCAGAGCCCTACTTTTCATTTAAGAGATTTGCAGAGGCGCGTGTGTAACAGAAGTTTCACACTGTGATTCAGCAACCCGAGGAATCAGACTCTGCATCGAGGTATCCAGCCACAGGAGACAAGGGACTCACGAAGACAGCCACGGAATCGTCTCATCCCTTGATCCCATCTCGTGCTGAGAGGTTTTAGCTTTGAACTTGTTTTATTTTTAGTTTCCTTGTTCTGATTAGAAGCCACCCACCTGAATGACAGGCCTTGAATCCCTCACGCCCACCCTAAAGCCTTAGCAATGCAGTGTCTCGCCGTGCCCAAGCCTTGGCTTCCGAGGCGCGTCATCCTTGGGCTGGTGATCGTGAAGCAGCTGCTGCATCCCCATGGGCTGTGGGCTGCCCGCAGCCCAGGCTCAGGGCTCAGCCACCCGGTCATGAAGGCCCGGATTTGCTACCTGCAGACCTCTAGTAACAAGGTTCTTAGCTGCAGAGAGAACACTCGCTGTTTATTCTAGCCTAGAGGGGTGATTGTGTACTGGGTGTTCAGAGAGTACCAGTTACTCACAGCATTTATAGGAGGGTCTGAGGACCAGAGGGTGAGATGGTTGGGTGGCATTACCAAGTCAATGGACATGAGTTTGCGTAAACTCCGGGAGTTGGTGATGGACAGAGAGGCCTGGCATGCTGCAGTCCAGGGGGTCACAAAGAGTCAAACACGACTGATTAACTGAACTGAACAGTGGGCTAGGCAGGAATGGCTCACAGTGAGGCAGAGGGAGCCAGGAGAGACGCCTGACCGCCAGGGCACGAGTCCAGAGGAGACCCCAGTGTCTCCCACTCATCATGCCTCAGACCAAGGACCAGAGCCCTCCCTGCGTTTGTCCTCAGAGAGCCGAAACCCCCCAGACGATGCGACTCTGGCTCCCACTCACGGCCACCGCTGCACCTTGACGCTTCGCTGGGCAGCCCCCAGGGACATGCAAGCCCGTCGTTCCATGCTGGGAGCCACACTTTCCAGCCGCCGAAGACACCCTTTTCCTTCTGTGAAAAGACAGCTGTGCCCCTAACTCTGCTTTGCATCATTCGCTGTCCTAACCCTCAGGCCTCAGGCCTCCAGATGCCCCAGGAGCCAACCCACTTTTCATTAACGTAAAGGATTTTAAAAGCCTTCAAATTTCTGATCTACCACAATTAGAACAATAACGCTTTCAATAGTCGACACGCTTGTGATAATAATTTTTGCAAGAATTGTATAAGGTCTTTTTTCTTTTCAGTTAGCAAGGTCATGAAGCAGAGTTTGGCGGTGGGTGTACTGCTCCTTGGAGGGCAGGGCCACCGTCTCCTTGATGCTGGGGGAGGACCAGGCTAAATAGACCGGGTGGGGGGCTCCCAATAAGGGGCACACGGGCCACTTTCAGAGAGGCGGGCAGTGGGGCGAGTGAGTGGAGGTGGGCAGGTTCATTAGCGGGAGAATGCACTCCCGATCCAGGGCTGAGAGAGGTGGGGTGCATCTGCAGGGCAAGCGTCTGGGGTCGTGGGATTCGGGGAGGATGAGCTCTGTTTTACACACACGTGGAATCTGAAGTTCCCAGGAGCATCAGGGGAAGATTTCTGAAGAGAATGGGACGTCTGACCTGGAGCTCACGAGTGGGTGAGCTCTGAGCTGCCCTGCTGGTCTGTGCTGTTACGGGTATTTGGGGTAATTGGGGCTCCTGGTAAACCCTGTTTCCTCTGATTTTCTTCCCCACAGAAAAGAAAAGTCTTTCTGCTGAGGACTTGTCAGACTCCCCGTTATGATTGACACTGGTATTTTTTTCAAGTATTGAATTTTATGGGAACTGTCAGCCTTTGACTCAAAAAGAGACTTTTTATGCTTTGTGGCACGTTCCGTGTCATTTCAGCCGGATCCAGGGCTCCGTTTATTGCGGGCTTATTAGTTCCAAGCCCATAACTCGCTGTTTGCATTTGGAATGTGATGTCTGCAAGTTTTCAAGTTTTCTACTTTTATTCCCCGTTGGGAATTCCTCACAAGACAGATACTGACAATCGAACTGCCAGGAAGCAGCTTTGCGTATGAGTCTGCAGTGTGTTCTAGGATGTGTTTATTAGCGGAAGTAAACTAGGAAAGCCTCACCCCGTCCAGCTGGCCTCTAGTGAGCTCTGGGGCCTGTGCAGGGGCCCGCACTACAGGGGACAGAGGCCGAAGCCGCTTGCTGTGTGCCCCGCCTGCCTTTGTCTGTCTCTCTCTTCCCCTTGTGATCACAGGTGCACAGAGAAGGTGAGGCCGTTAGTCAGGACGTCACAGCAAGTGCCCTGCTCCACGCCTGGCCCACTGGCCGTGATAGGGCCGCCTGGGACTCAGGTCCTGATCTTGGGTGCTGCCCAGGCAGAATCCGCTCTCATTTCCTGGAACCGCCTGGGAAGTCACGTGCACTCATCGACAGATGCAGCTAGATGGAAGGCCGTCTCTCAGGAGAGAGGGCAGCGAGGCGAGGCTCGCCCTTTCTGCCCTGCTGCATGTGAATGCAGGATGGCAGAGAGATGCAACCTTCCGTCGGAACCTCCAAGGCACCTGTGCCCTCCGGGACTCCGTCTTCTCCCGTCTGCCAGCTCACCAAGCTGCCCGCCCCCGGCTTTTTGAGCAGCTCACCATGAAGGGGCTGGTCGGCTGAAGCTGAGTGGCAGCAGGACCGCCACCTTTGTCCACAGTGATGTGCAGAGCTGACATTTCCAGAGTCAGCACATGGAGGCCTTTGGTTGAAATTGCTCCTTTTCTCCTCCTCCCATACTCCAGAAGGATCGCATTTGCAACATTCTTTGGCCTTTAGCATTATTTCATGGACTCCCTTCAACAGTTCTGAGTTCCTCTCTGCTTGTTATAGAAAATGACACGATACTTTTTTTAAGCAGTGGAACTTCTAAAATCATTCACGTCCTGTTTTTAAAAGCACACAGCTTGGGAGCCAAGTGGTGCCTCACAGTGTTATAGAACTAGGTTTTTCCTGTGTCCCACTGGCCATGTTAACTGACACATTCTTCTCCACATCAAGGCAAGAGTCAAGAATCATTAATGCTAAAAGACGTCAAATGGTTTTGCCGTCTGCTTTTGCTTTATCTTCTTTTCTCTGCATACAAAACGTAAGAGACATTCCTCTGCGTGAAATCACCCGATTCCAGAGGCCCCGACACTGCCCTGTGTGCTTCCTGTGGCGACCACTCCAGCGGCGCAGACGGGAGTGTTTCGCTGCATTTTTCTCGGAGCAGCCGGTGGCGGGTCCACCGAGGAGACTCTGGTTTTTCAGGATCAGTGCCCTTACTGCCGATCCTTAATTTTATTCTTCGTTCTTAGATCATGTGTTCTGCCTCCAAACGTGTCTTGTTTACTCAGTTGTCCCCTTTTGAGACTTACGGGGCCTCTCTGGTTGCTCAGACTATAAAAAAATCTGCCGGTAATACAGGAGACCTGGCTTTGATCCTTGGATCTGGAAGATCCCCTGGAGAAGGGAATGGCTGCCCACTGCAGTATTCTTTGGAGAATTCCATAGACAGAGCAGCCTGGTGGGTTACAGCCCGTGAGGTTGCAAAGAGTCAGACATGACTGAGCAACTAACACTTTCTGAGACTTAAAGATTCCTTAAAGACGATTCCTTAAAGATCGTGGCTGTATATGAGGTGGCCCCTTCCTCACCCAGTTGAGGGCTTTGCTTTAAATATGCATTTACATGGAATGCTGCTTTAGGGGTAAGTAGGTAAAATTGCAAATTAAAGAGAGTGGGAGTGTTTCACCATCTTAATTGCTGGGAAGAAGTAGCGTTCATAACTTATGCTCATTTAACTTAAGGGAGCCCGTTGTGTCTCCTCCTAGCTACCAGCATCATCCTGTGTTGTGGGTTTCTATCTCGTTGCAAACCTGACTCCTTTTATTTCATTAGCTGGCAGTTGGGCTATGTCAGCCCAACTGTTTTCGAACTATGCTGAGGATGAGTGAAAGTTTAACCATTAATCAGTGAAGCCTTGCTTCTAAGGGGGTCAGTTACGTTGTTTACGGTTTCTCAAGATCTCCATCCTCCAGGAAAATAAAACCCATGGTCCTTCCCAGGAGCAATGCTTGACTTGGATTCAGCAGAGGAGAGCATGTCCTGAGACAAGTCTGAGTGAGCCAGAAGATTCTAGTTCCAGATGCCAGGTGCACCTTCACACCTTTGCTGAATGAATGGCTGAATGTATTTGCTGGCATTTTCCATCTTATTATGACCACGACTCGGCGTTTTGAGCACAAGTGCTCTGCCCAAACAGCAATAAGTGGCCCTGGAGCCTTCAGCGACGTGGGGCAGTTCTATGCAATTCCCATTTCTCAGAAGAGGAAGCTGCTGTTATTGTTTTTAACAACAGAATTGTTTTCACTCTTGCAGAACGCTCTCGTGCGCCCAGGGACACTCCTGTCCTGTGCGGCTTCCAGGAGGAGCCAAGTCCTCCCAGCTCTGCTCTCTAGAGCAGCACACTCGCCTGCCGCAGCCCTGGGGTTGGAGACAGACCCTCCCTCTGAGGGCCAGCGCCTCCTCCCTCAGGCTTGAGGCAGAGTGACGGCGGCCCAGCTGTGCCCGATGAGGACATCTGAGCAGGCTCCCGGTCGGTACAGAAGGGACTTCCCCCAAGCCCTGCCACCTCGGGAGCAGGGGTCCCGGATCCTTGTGGGGCAGGATGACCCTGCCCTAGACCTCTAGGGCCACTCTGCAGGCAGCCTGGGCAGCGGGCTCTGGAGTCTTGTCTACGTGGATGGATGATAAAACTTGTCTGCAGGGGTCCTTCCAGAGTGAGGAGCTGTCCTGACCCAGTGGAGAGCCCCGAGGAAGGCGAGGTGAAGTCTCATCCGACACTCTTATGGGTGGGCTTGGAGCAGGGTGCTATGTGGATGTGCTGGGACCCCGGGAGTCCGGTTTTATGAGTCAGGGAGGCTGTGTGGTATCAGTGTAGACAGACGCGCACCCACACTCGCGGAACGACCCTGTCCCGCCCCCCAAACAGAGCAGGCGCTGTGCGTACAGCCTGGGGTCCTGCTTGTTTATTTGGTTCTCCTCTTAACAATGAGGACTGCTTTTTAAAATGATTAACTGAAAGCCTCGATGAGCTTATTTTATGCTGGTTAGGTCTTGGCTGCAGATGGCTCTGCTGAGGTCTTGAGTTTCTGGAATCTCACGATTTCTGTCCCTTTTGCTCAAGGAGCCGAACAAAGCAAAACCACGCAAACATCATGTGCTAGACCAGCGCCGTGAGCGACGGCGAAACCAGACAGAATTCTGGATGCAACGCCACATTGTTTCCTGTATATTAGTGTTTCCCACTGTAAACTCTTATGGCCTGAGTCGTTCGGTCTTACTCATTTAAAACTACTTTTAATTTCAAAGGAGGTACATGTTTAATGTTGAAAATTTATACAAAAGCAAAGAGAGGAAGGAACCCCCCCACCATAGTCACTGCTAATGTCTGGTTTGTAGCCTTCTAAGCTTTATGAAGGGAGGAAAAGTACATCACATTGTACAGCTTTAAACAGTCTTCTTCGTATATCTGAGTGTTTTTCTCACACTGATAATATGTAGTCATATTTTCATGGTTAACAGTTGACTCACACAACAAAATATATTGAATAAATCATCCATGTTTGACATTTTGAAATTTTAATTTTTTATGTAATTAAAAACAACATACTTCTATAAATATATATGTATCTAGTTTACTATTTACTACCATTGCTAATTGGAGAAGGAAATGGCAACCCACTCCAGTATTCTTGCCTGGAGAATCCCATGGACAGAGGAGACCGGTGGGCCACAGTCCATGGGGTTGCAATGAGTCAGACATGATTGAACGACTAACACACACACACAGTTGCTAATGAACTTTTTCATTCTTATTTTTGTAGTCTGTTCGCACACAGGAACACTATTATTTCGCCTGTTTTCAGCATATTTTATGGGATTCGCAGGAGGCAGGCGGGAGCAGGCCCTCCTTGACTAAGCATGTCCCACCTCCATCTTCCTGCTCACACTCCTCCTTCAGCGCTTTCTGTCCTGTTCTGCGGCTCTCAACAATCCAATTTCAGGCAGAAATAATCCAATTTTAGGTGTTTGGCATAAGAAACATGTTTACAAGCATTTTTTTCCCTTTATTTAAATAAGAGATATTTCTTGTGTCAGGTAAGTGCTGGGTGAAATAAAGAAATAACTACAAACCAAGATCTTGGGCTGGGGGGCTGGGGTAGTGGTGGGGCCGTATTATGTAGGGAGGCTTTCCTGATTGGCAGAGGCGGGAATAAAATGGGGGTGTGGGGCTCCATGTTCAAGGATCCAAATGAAATAAAGCGTTGTGAACATCAGACACCAGACCGTCACTGTAAACGACTGGAAAGGAGAGCGGAGAAGAGCAGGTGGGTGTGAGCTCGGTGGTGGGGGTTAAGGTGAGGCGGGTTGGCTAGAAGGGAAATGCTCGGTAAAGCTGACGCCTGACCTCCACTGAGCAGGCCCCGCCCCGCCC
>SJYQ01104688.1:50420-92024 GCA_006410935.1 Redunca redunca | reverse complement strand
ATGGAATAAATTACTTGTTGCAGTGCAGTATATTAACTTGCAAAAGGCATTATGTTTGTGTAGTTATCATTTGATTCTTGATGAAATCTGCTTCCCTCTCAGAAATCTCACTGAATAGTTTTTTCTCAGAGTCAGTAGCTCATTTAGGACCACAGAGCTAGTAACAGAGTCAGAACTCAAGTTTCATACACCTTCAGAATCTTTTTTCATAATATAATAGGTGCTGAATTCATAAACTTTTTATATAACTAAAGAGTATAGTGGTTTGGTACGAATATTGTGGCCATGCTATGCCTACTGACATTATTGATTTATCATTGATCTTATCAAAGGGATGTTTTAATACTCTACTTAAAAGAAAATATTGTCTTCTTCAAATTTATGCATATTACTGGTGAAATTAATATAGATGTACTTTAAAGCTTTATACATTGAATCAGCTGAAAGTACTGAAGTAAAAGCACTTGATGAATTTAGGGAATTAAATTGCCCTTCAAAAATGAACATCAAGGTTTGTTTTCAGAATTTAACATGACATTCCTGACTCTGAATTTTTATTTTCAATGTCTTTTCTTACTTTATTAGTTCTCCTTAATAAATCATAGTCTTTAGACAATTGGTAGTTAGGCTATTTGTCTTATAAATCTCTTTTCCTGCAAGTCATCTGAACATTTCTCTGTGTTCTTCAGTTTACATTACTTTATTCACACAGTTTCCATCTTTGATGTGAGTGAAATATATGCAAGTGACTAAAATTTTCTTTAAACCCTAGATGTTTCCCACTGTGCATTAATTAGATAACTTGAGTTTACAGAATAATTATAATTGTATTACAACTGTCCAAGATGGGAGGTTTCTTTTTTAGAAAGATAAGCTTTTAATTGAATACATTAATGGAGCAGATGTTACCTCTACTTTGCAGCTAGTGATTCTATTTAATCATAGAAGCTCAGTTGCTTCAGTCTTTTTGCAAAGCAATTTTACTGATGCTGCTATTTCACCAACCAAAGCAAAACAGGTTTTCTCCTTGAGTCAGCCATGCAGGTGCAGAGATGATATAGCATCCTGTGTGATTTATGATTTATTTCCCACCAGAAACTGTTCCAAATGTTACTTTTGAAATACTTAGATGACAAAATCTTGATATATTTTATGAAAGCACAGAAATAGCCAGTTGCTATGGCATCTGGATTGTCAATATCTGTTCAGCTTATGTGGAGGAGGATGTCTACTCAAATTTAGGTAAAATTAACTGTCAAAAGTTGCTTCCTTTTCAAGGAATTTGAAATTGTGTAAGAGGAAGTAATGACAGAGTAAAGCAATTCATGCTTAATCCAGAAAAGATCTGGAAATAGTATTTGTAAAGAACTCTTGTATAAACACTTTTATCATATGAAATACCCCTTGTTTATTCCTGTAAACAATTAGGAAATGTGTGCCATTCTTCCTCTTCAGATGCATAGAAATTTCTCCCCCGGTCTTTCAACTCTGTGCCACTCAGCTCCAACTCACACATTCAGTCACATTTAGCATTGGGCCCCTCTCTGGCATCCTCCTCAACATTTAGCATCTTATTTCTCTTCCTCATAGCTCGTCAGTTTTAGAAGTTTCCATTTCACTGTTTTAAGTGACCAAATTTATAGTTCTTTTGAAATCTGACTCGTCACACTTTTTCTGTATTATATTCTTCCCTGAGCAACTCTAGCTGATAGTGAATCCACCTTTCAAAATTCATATTAAATTTTGGTATTTATCACACATCATGGTTAGGCACTTCTCCATTAAACTGTAGAACTAAGTATCTGTGCATCTTCTTTTTCTGACCATATCGAGTGTAGTTTTGTAACATAGTAGAAAGAATTGAAGAGTCCTTACATTTGGAGAGAAATATATGGCAGGAAGAGTGAGTTAATCTCCAGTTTGGAATTAAAATATCATTAATATTTAAAAATATATTTTTTAGAAGTAAAGAGCAACTTATTCAATCTGGCATCACTTGTATAAGTGAACTGAATGAAGGTATATTTAAAAGGCATCAGTAAAATCATAATTCATTTGGAAATATGAAAGACTTAACGGACGTTTGTGATGTCTTGACCTCATCAACCCATATTTAGGTACACTGAAGAAGTCTAGAGGAGTCCATTGAAAAGTTCTACCTACTCTCCATCTCATAGTGCCTTTCTCTTTTACCTGTGAAAGATGTTACACTGTCATTAGACAGTGCTACTTCTCTTGCCATTTGTCTTAGCTTTATTATCTGGGGAGCAGTCTTTCCTGATAATTTACACTTTGCTGTCAAAATTTCTGCCTTTTCCTAATCTTCCATTCCAAACTACTTAATTTCTTCTTTTAATTAAAGTCCCAAATATTTAAAATAAATTCTGTTAGTTGGATGTGCCTTAAAAAGTACAAAGCCCTGAGACTAGCCTCTCTTGTACGTCATAGTCTTGGCATGTCCTCTAAAACTATTTTTTAAGCTTTATTTTACTGCTTTTTATTTAGATAATAGGCAATCTGTTTCCTTCATCATTCAGAAATGTTACTTTTGCATGCCCTTTCAGTAGATTTTTGGAGAAAGATGTTTTCTAATTATATGACTTGCTTTTTGAGTATAATTTTGTTATACTCCTTTTTAGTATAATTTTGAGTACAATTTTGTTTTAAAATGACTATTTTAAAATAATAGTCACCTAGTCTATTAAGAATGAAGAGATTCTTTGACTAAATATGTTCCATATATGTGTATTTGTTTTAAAATGTGAATATTTGCCTTTCTTATTTTTAGGTGGGCTGGTCACTTTTATGCAAATTAATAGAAATCTGTCCAAATACAATGCAAAGCTTAATGGGACCCCATGATATTGGACATGATTGGGAAGTCCTTGGGGTTCACCAGTAAGTATGTAAAAATATACTGTACTAAATATCTGTATGACAGTCCTTTTCTTGATACATTTATTTGCAATTCAAGCCAAACTGATCAAACTCCTTTAAAATACATCTAGTTTTCCTTGAATCAATGATTTACATTTATAGACAGCTTAGGAAACTAACATTTGAGGTAAAATGTTAGGTGTTGTTATTATTTTAATAATATAATAATAGTTATACAATTGATTAAATTGTAGATTATTGATGAATGTGTATGAATTCAAGCGAATAAAAGAGTTCTTTTTGTTTTACTTTTTAATGGTAGAATTGACACAAAACACTGGCTTCCAGGTGGCGCTAGTGGTAAAGAACCCTACCACCAATACAGGAGACTGAAGAGACCTGGGTTCAGTCCTTGGGTTGGGATGATCCCCTGGAGGAGGGCCTAGCAACCCACTCCAGTATTCCTGCCTGGAGAATCCCACGGACAGAGGAGCCTGGTGGCTACAGTCCATAGGGTTGCACCTAGCAGGACATGACTGAAGTGACTTAGCACACGCACAGGACACAAACCACTACTTCAAAACAAACACATGGAAACTAAAATGTTCTCTAAATAGTAATTTAGAAATGTATGCTTTACTGTCTTTAAAAAGCACATTTATGTATACTCATATGTATATATTTAATGAGCTTAAAGTGCAGCTTTCAAAATGAAGGAAAAAGAAGACGTTATCTTTCAGCACTGCTGCTAAGTCACTTCAGTCGTGTCCGACTCTGTGTGACCCCATAGATGGCAGCCCACCAGGCTCCCCCATCCCTGGGATTCTCCAGGCAAGAACACTGGAGTGGGTTGCCATTTCCTCTCCAATGCATGAAAGTGAAAAGTGAAAGTGAAGTCGTTCAGTCCTGTCTGACTCTTACTTAGTGACCCCATGGACGGCAGCCTACCAGGCTCCTCTGTCCATTGGATTTTCAAGGCAAGAGTACTGGAGTGGGGTGCCATTGCCTTCTCCATCTTTCAGCACATTTGCAGCCAAATCTTGATAGCTATTTACTAGCTATGTTATTGCACTTTTCAACACAATGACTTCTTAAATGAGACTACTTCTTTAGCCATAATTAGTTAAGAAAATTTTTCCTGTGTTTACAAGAAAATCCTTTTTGGAAAACTTTGGATAACTGTTGGATAACTTTTTTGTTTCTTGACATTTAATAAAATATCTTCTGTCATCAAGTTTAGGTATTCTTTATACTTAATATGACTTTTCTTTACCTCAGAAAATGAATACTATAACTTCCAAAGATATACTGCTGTGGAGAACATAATTAATGCAAAACTAAATTTTACATCTGTATTAGTTTTAACCGTGGCTGCAAATTTAGACAAATAAGAGCTGTTTGTTCATAGGCGAGTATACCTATGCTTGTGTATTTTTCCATCTTTGATAAATATGAGTTGCTGTTTTTCAGTTTCTAGCATTAAAGAGTGTGCTTTGCAGAGACTATTTACAAATAATAGATATTTTCATCTCCAAACTAATCCCTGAAATTCTATGTCAGTAATAAAGAATACAGCATTTAACAAAGAATCAGGCAAAATATGCCTGCAATTAATAGTTATAATGTTATGTGTCCCTTGGTTTGGATAAGAATTTCCAAAATCCCCAAAGCTTTGTAATCTGTAACTTTAGGGAGACTTAGAAAACTTACTTAGTCATATTTTAGTACAAACTGAATGTTCCAGTTAACTTACGTGAATGTTTCTGCAGGAAGTTTCTTTTCATTCATTTATTTGCTCACTCATCATTTATTCATCTTCTGCTCATCGGGTATTTATTATACCCCTCCTTTAGGACAGAAGTAGTGTGATCAATATAGACACACTCTTCTGTATAGTGGAGTATATTAGATCATTTCCAGCCAATAGTTATTGTAAAACATATCTCCTTATATTCAAGGATTATTCCCCCCAAAGGCTTACAGTACTATGGAGAAATCTCTTGTGTGGTAATGAAGTCAGGAATAATGGGAATGATTCAAGAAGAGGTAGGGGCAGCATAGGTCGGAGGAGAATTAACAGAGTTGAAGGAGTCTCTCAATTTCTTACCTCATCGCTAGAGACCATGTCCCAAGTTTCTTGAATCTAAGTGAAGCCATGGAAGCTCTATTTTCTAACAATAGAAAGCCAAGCAGTACTGGGTAGGGATAAACTATAGATTGTATATTTTAAAATTAATCAGCCCTGAGTAGGAATAGACTACAGAATATATGTTTTAAAATTAATAACTCAGTGGCTCAAATCAAATGTATTTTAACTAACTGAATATTACTGATATACTAGGTTCACTTTCTGTAATATCAATTTCCCTTTAAAAATAGTAAAAGGTCAATAATTTAAATGTTCAAATGGTTTTTAATTTTTGTATACAAGCTAACATTTTAATTACATCTCTATAATTTAATACATAAATATGTGTCACATAAAACTCACAAGTTTGTATCACATATAAAATGACTAATCCCTTAGTAGATTTGGTTCTGTATTATTTTGAATATAAAATTGAGTGAAATAGTTAATAATTGAACTTAAATATTTTGAGGAAAAAGTTATAACTCTTTTGTTGCGACTCATAATAATTCCCTGTTAATCATTGTAAGCCTGGCTCAGGTTTATAGGGAAAAAACACACTAGCTTCAATATAGGGAATGAAGTGCAATGAGATAAATAAAAATGTAGATGAGTAAAAGACAATATCTAAAAGAGTAAACATCTAGGATGATCTTGATTTTTGTTTTTACTTACAGATTGATTCTTAAAATGCTAACAGTTCATAATGCCAGTGTCAACCTGACAACAGTTGGATTGAAGGCCTTAGATCTTCTCCTAACTTCAGGTAGTATATACACACATATTTTTAATGTTGACACAAATTAAAAAATAATTTAAACCACTTACTGAGTATATTTTAATTTTTTAAAAACATAAAATTATAACCTCAATATTGATTTCCAAAATTCTGTGTATCCATTTTCCTTTTCTCTAAACTTTTTCTCTCAAAGATACCACCCAACATATTGGCCTTAAACATTACCTTGTATATTATTCCCAAATTTAATTTCTGTCCTCAGCTTTGCACCTCTGATCTAGTCCCACATCTCATATTCCCATTAGTTTGTTAGCCATACATGTCCTGTCATGAGTATTTGTTCTCCATTATATCTCTAATGTATTTTCTATAAAACATGTTCTAGAGTATGACAATAGTAATATGTTATAATAAAAATATATAGCTTTTCTTCTTTTGTGCTTGCTAAAGGCTAGGTTTAACATGTAAAATACTTCATATGCTTTTGAAAGCATAATCCTCAAAATATCCCTTGAGTGAACCCTGAAACCAGAGAGATTGACTCAGCAAAAAGCAGTAGAAACAGGTTCTTATTTCACGTGTCAGGTTATTCCCTGAGTAAACTTCTGCTTGAAGGATAATGGACCTGGAAACAAAGAGTGTTGCTGTGGTACAATCGTGTGATCATTGCTGTGTTGGACACTTGCTATGGTGTAAGATTCTAAGAAGAAAGACTGCTTACAGGGAAGCTAATCAGAAAGGGTAGGAAGGCTTTCCTTCAATGTGTGACGGGTCCTTTAGGTCAAGAGAACAGCATGTGCATCATTGCAGAGGTCTAGGAGGTGAGCATGAGAGGAGCTGGAGGTGTGGGTGGTAAGATTTTAAATGCTTTCATAATCCCTGCCAAGTGATGAAGGCGATTAGGAGAAAGAGAAAGGAAGACAGAGGGTGAAGATCAGAGAATGAAAGAAGACGGATTGGGAAGGCCTGAAGGACCTCACTACTTCACCAGACAAAGCCTTGTATTAAAATATGTAATAGAATGTGCTAACTAGTCTTGGCGGTTTAGTTGCTAAGTCGTGTCTGACTCTTGCGACCCCATGGACTGTAGCGCACCAGGCACCTATGTCCATGAGATTCTCCAGGCAAGAACAGTGGAGTGGTTTGTCATTTCCTACTCCAAACTAGTCTTAATCATGATTTATTTTAAAATCATCCTTGGGAGTCTTTTTTGGGAGTGTGTGAAGATTTATTCTCCATTTGGCGGTGGACAGGTGGTTTATGAATTTGAAAAATCTCGCAATATGGATATGTTGAGATTAGCAGCATGCAGACAGTTAAGAAATTTGATATCTGTTTTGAAAAAGACTAATTTCTTCCATATAACATTGAGAATTTTGAGTTTTTAGGGAAGTTTGTAATGTATTTTAGAGTTCATTTCAGATACTTTATTAGAGGCTAATTTATGAATCACTTTTTGTTTGGGTTATTTGTTAACTGATGTGATAGTTATTGGGCACTTACTGCTACGTTGGCTACTAGAGAACTCTCAGACAGCTGAGGTAGAGTTCCTGCAATGAAGAAGTTCACAGTCCAGCAGCATTGTCTAATATAACTTTTTGCAATGAAGGAAATACCGTACATGTTTAAAATCATGGCTCGTAGCCATATGTAGTGGTTGAACATGGAAAATGTGAGGAGCTAAATTTTAATTTCATTTAATTTTACTTAATTTAAATTTGACTTTAAGTAGCCTCATGCAGTTAGTGGCTATAGAATTGAACAGCCCAACAAAGAGATAAAAAGCATTTAAAGAGATAATTTCAGTTTAATAAGTACCATAACAGAGATAGGAAGAAAACCACCATAGGAACACAGAGAGAAGCTCGGCTTATTTGTGGGATTTAAGGGCATGTCCATGACCTGTCTAAATTTTAATCCAGCTCTGACTCTTGTTTGTTCACTTTGGGCAGAGTTACCGGGTCACTTCTGTGGCTGTTTTCTCATCTCTGACATGAAGATTGCACCTGTCTTGGGCTGTGGTGATTTACACATGTTAGAGCGAACTGTCAATGTTTCAACCTATGTCTGATGTGTTATGTGCTGTACACATGTATGCTATGACTACCTACAGTTTTTATTGACCGAATAGGTGCCGTTTATGTTATGCCTTGAATTAAGGTAGCATTATATTTGGTGTAGAAAAGGGCAAGGGCATTCCACTCAGCTAGTGCAAACGCAGAAATTTATATCAAAGGAAATGTGTTTGTGATGAGCAGAGAGCTTAGCGTGTTTGGAGTCAGTAGTGCAAGGAGGGACGTGAGGCTGATGAGATACATGTAATCTGTGAAGAGTCTTGTTTGTCAGACTGAGGAGTATGAGAATGTCTTAGAAGACTTAAAGGGGAATTATAGATCACATTTGTGCTTTAGAAATATAGTGCAGGGGATCAACTAGTTAGGTAGGAGTTTGCACCAAACAGAGCAGTTAAGCGATTGTGTTTGCATTCTAGGTGAGAGGTGATGGGGTCCAGAACAAAGTAGAAATGGAAGGGCCTAGTTCAAAAGGAATTTTTGAAATATTTAGAGGTTAGACTTGAAGGACTTAGTATGAGTTGATTCTTTGATTGGGCAAAATGAGAAGAAAGAGGGAGAATGAAAGAAGGAAGATGACTTAAATTTCCCTGGTAACTATTGGATCCAAGGTGGTATCATTGATGAAGAGATGCAATTGAGTAGGTGAGGTTTGGGGTAGCCATGAAGCATTCAGATGATGTTGTTTAAGAGGCAGAAATATTTCAGGAGTTTGGGGCAAGATGTCTTGGTAATGGTTCTTGATTGGGAATCATAAAGTTATAGGTGAATGTACTGTGGATTTATCTCATTTAGAAAGACCATAGATCTTGATAGTGCTAACAACTGGGGCAATTAAGTGGTTCATCAAAAAGAGAAGTTCACAAACCATCATAGCCCTCATGTAAAAATTAAGACATTATATGTTAAAGCAGCTATTTACTTGGAGCTTATTATTCTCTTCAAAATAGGTAAAATCACTTTGCTGATATTGGATGAAGAAAATGATATTTTCTTGTTAATCTTCGATGCCATGCGCACATTTGCAGCCAGTGATGAAGTCCAGAAACTTGGATGTAAAGTTTTACATGTGCTGTTTGAGAGAGGTATTTAAAAATGTCAAACTCTTTATTTTGATATTTATATAAGAAAAAAGGATTTATAGTAGGAAAAGTAGGATTAATTATCATTATAATAAGATATTTCAAACTGTACTATTTATTAAAATTTGAGTTGTCAGTGAAGGACAGGTAATGGAGTTAATTCAGAAATATTGCTTGTTTTTTACAGAATAAATTTCATTCATGGATTATAAATTATGCAATTGTAGTAAACTTTCTTCCATTGCTTAACAAGGCATAGGTTTACTTTGTAAACTGTATGTGTAGGAGTTAAAAAAGAAAAAAGTAAAACTGTGAAGTCAAGCACAGGTTAAATTTGGGTTTATAATGTTGAGTCATCACCAGAGATTTTAGAAACTGCTCAAGGCTCTGGCTAAAGAACAGAAAGTTTACAAAGTTTCCCTTAGGAATAAGACTAATATGTATTTTATCACATAACACTGAGATTGATGACAGAGATAACCATGTAATTTTATAGTTAGTTGGAACCTTTGTTTCTTCCACTGACTTGATGAGGAAATGGATCAGAGAAGTGTAATGAGTAACCTGCCTGAGGGCACACAGCTAGTTATCTCCATTACAGTTCAGTTGACCTAAGTTTTTTGGGAGCAACTTTTGTGTCATTGTGAGAGCCAACAATGGTCGGGGTTTAGAATAAGAAGAACCTCAGTGGGCCCTGTGTCCATACCAGTTTACCTATTCCAGTTTCTGGCAGCTCCAGGAATGGAATAGATCACCTTATACTGTTTAATTTCCTGCCTTATTCCAAAAAGACTTCAAATGGTTTATAGATATTTATAATACATTAGAGGGGAAAAATGAATGAGGAAATGGGTGAAGGGAAAATATGATGGTAGGTTAAATTTATTGCTTACTTCAGATCCTGTATCTTTGCAGAGAGATGGACCAGAAATTCAGTTCTTTGCTTTCTATCAGGCAAAGGAAAGAGGCAGAAACATTACTGATTACAAAGTTACTTGAAATAAAAGTAAACCCATTAGTCAGAAGAAGCAATCATGGGAGACTTGGAGAAAAATCCTCCTTGAGTCTCCCTGGATGAGGTGATAAAATGCACACATTCTGTAAGGAACACAGTGTCATTTCAGTGAAAGACTGTCAAAGAGCACAGCTTGGGCCGGGTCTCAGCTCTCTGATGAAGGGGCTTGGTGGAGGACGGGAATGGAGGAGGTGAATGTCTCTCAGGCTATCTTCTCTAAATGTTACATCTGGCAACTAAGCTTTTGATAAGAATTGGGCAGAGTAGAATTTGAGGAGTTATTGTCTTGAGAGTTTGTAATCTTCTGTGCTGTAGTTTAAGGGCACATCATTATTCATGAAAGAAGGGTTAACATAATTCTCTCCTGCATTGTGGGATCCAAGACCTGTGAAGAGGCACCAAGGAATGTTGAAAAGAAGATCTTACTGTGATAGAAAGATCAACGCTAACAATATTGTGATTGTAAATGTAGAGTAGAAACACTTCTGAAGTTTTGAAGAGTATCAGGTTCCCCAGGACTTAGTGACACCTGTAAAGTTAATTTTCACAATTTAAAACTATGCTCTGGAAACTGTTCCATACAATGAGAAGATTTGGTGACACTCCACCTTTATTAAAAGAACCCAATCAATTTCACATTATATTACATGGACTACTGGTATAAAGTTGAACATCAGAAACTAATGTTGATCATGAAGAGTGCTGCATTTTCTAACATTTATGTCAGTGTTATTCTCAGGCTAGATAAACCAGATTTTTATGCACGTTTTTGAGGTTCCCACCTGGTGGCTCAGAGGTTAAAGCATCTGCCTGCAGTGCAGGAGACCTGGGTTCATTCCCTGGGTCAGGAAGATCCCCTGGAGAAGGAAATGGCAACCCACTCCAGTATTCTTCCTGGAGAATCCCATGGACGGAGGAGCCTGGTGGGCTACAGTCCACGGGATCGCAAAGAGTTGGACACGACTGAGTGACTTCACTTTCACCCAATAAAATGACTCTAAATGAAACTCACTGCTTGATCCAAAGACTAGTTATGAAAATTAATGAGGACTTTGTTGTTCTCTGATGAAATCAAGACCATTAAGATAGAGTATTTCAAAGTCTCATTACTTGTCATTTGCTGAAGTTCATCCCTCTTAAACTGATGCATTTAGCTTAGCTGCCCTTCAACAGTATACCACTAACCACTCCTTTTTAAGTATTGTGATATGTTCACTTCAATAGGCCATCTTTATTAGTCATAGATTAGTTTTCTCTAGAATCTTTCAAATGAAATTGTAAATAATTTTGGTTTTCTGAGAACTAGTTACTACATTTCAAAACATGGAGTAACTAGTAATAACTGATATGGGTCAAAACAAAATTATTTTACCTCAATCGCTTGTTTTCCTATTTTAAAATTACTGGGAAGGGATATTTGCTATAGTCCTTAATTTATGTCTGTTGTATATACTGTCATCATGAATTATCATGAATATTATATTTTTGAGTAATTACACTTCTAAATTATGTTTTAGCTCTGTCAGTATTTTGTCTTTCATTTTTTAGTTTCAGAGGAGCAACTGACTGAATTTGTTGAGAATAAAGATTATATGATATTGCTCAGTGCGTTAAAAAATTTTGAAGATGAAGAGGAAATTGTGCTTCATGTACTGCACTGTTTACATTCCTTAGCAATTCCTTGTAAGTAGCCTGCATACATGGTTTCTTTCTTGAACTTGAAAATTACAATATATGTTCTTTTTGAGTGTGTTTCAAAAATATTTTTATTGAAAACCTGTAGGTGATGAAGCCAGTCGTTTGTTTATTCATCTGATTAATTTTTGTTTATTGATTTAGTCCTGCTGCTGGCTCTGGGCTTTGTGCTGGGGAAACAGTAGCAAAATATAAATATTTCTTGCCTTTTCTATTCCCTTAGTACTGCACAAGATACAGACAAGCACAGAAGAGATTACAGAGTATTCTAAGGCAAATGTTGGCAGAAGTACCTAGGGTTATGAGAACAAACAGGGAGTGAGGCAAGATCTCTCAGCAGAGTCTTGCATGATGAGGACAGCTTTGTGTGCAGAAAAGTGTGAGATGAAGTAGAGGTGCAGGCGGTAACCCAAGGGTGGACATCTTAAAGCATAAAGATCCTAGAGCAAGAAAGCATAGAAATATCAGGAGGATAAAAGTAGCTCAGTAAACTATATTGGATGCATGTGTGTGTGAAATGCCTGTGCAGAGCCCTGAGCATCTGCTTGTATGCTGATTAATGGAGGTGAGATAAGGGCTTGATAAGAATTAGTGGATGAGGCTGGAGACAAGATGCTAAAAGGCCTGAAACGTCATGGGAAGAAGTTTGAACTTTATTTTGTGATTCTTGGTTAGCATTTTGGTGATGCTTTGAAATCTAGCCACTTTTATAATAAAAAAGTACAAAAAAATTAATTTGCTCTGTATGCCACCAGTGAATGCTTCTATTATTTCAGATTTCAATTCCTTCTGTTTTATAAGTACACTTGAGCATTTTTTAAATTCATTTATTACCTATTTGCGCTTGTACAGGATTTATACATGCATTTATCTGGTAATAATTTCATCTTCACATGTGTAAAGTTGTGAGGATTAAATCAGTTAAAAAATGTTAAAAATGTAGAGTAGNGTAGTACCTGATAATGTAATATAATAAGTGTGGTTAAAGCTTTGACAATATTACTAATACTTTGTATCTCATATATATGTAGTAAATATATTATATGTAATAAATGTATGATTTCAGACATCGAATCTTACAGATATGAAACTTCAGTAAAAACTTTTGTGAAAGAATGCCCTTTCTTAATAATGGTTATAAAATCTTATTCATGGAAAGTTAAACTGTTAAAAGTAGATGGGGCTGAACAATAATGGAAAATGGAATTTGTTTATATATTTGTTTTTTAATTTATTTTAACTAGAGGCTAATTAATTTACAATATTGTAGTGGTTTTTGCCATACATTGACATGAATCAGCCATAGGAGTACATGTGTTCCCCATCTTGAACCCCTCTCCCACCCTCCTCTATACCCTATCTCTCAGGGTCATCCCAATGCAACAACCCTGAGCACCCTGTCTCATGCATTGAATCTGGACTGGCGATCTATTTCACATATGATAATATACATGTTTCATTGCTATTCTCTCAAATCATCCCACCCTCTTCCTCTCCCACAGAGTCCAAAAGACTGTTCTTTACACCTGTGTCTCTTTTGCTGTCTCGCATATAGGGTCATCATTACCATCTTTCTAAAGTCCGTCAGTTCAGTTCAGTTCAGTCGTTCAGTCGTGTCCGACTCTTTGCGACCCCATGAATAGCAGCACGCCAGGCCTCCCTGTCCATCACTATCTATTGGTGTTTTTCTTTCTGACTTACTTCACTCTGTATAATAGGCTCCAGTTTCATCCACCTCATTAGAACTGATTCAAATGTATTCTTTTTAATGGCTGAGTAACACTCCATTGTGTATATGTACCACAGCTTTCTTATCCATTCATTAGCTGATGGACATCTAGGTTGCTTCCACGTCCTGACTATTGTAAACAGTGCTGCGATGAACATTGGGGTACACGTGTCTCTTTCAATTTTGGTTCCTCAGTGTGTATGCCCAGCAGTGGGATTGCTGAGTCGTATAGTTCTATTTCCAGTTGTTTAAGGAATCTCCACACCGTTCTCCATAGTGCCTGTACTAGTTTGCATTCCCACCAACAGTGTACGAGGGTTTGCTTTTCTCTGTACCCTCTCCAGCATTTATTGTTTGTAGACTTTTTGATAGTAGCCATTCTGACCAGCGTGACATGGTACCTCATTGTGGTTTTGATTTACATTTCTCTGATAATGAGTGATGTTGAGCATTTTTCATGTGTTTGTTAGCCATCTGTATGTCTTCTTTGGAGAAATGTCTGTTTAGTTCTTTGGCCCATTTTTTGATTGGGTCATTTATTTTTCTGGAATTGAGCTGCAGGAGCTGCTTGTATATTTTTGAGATTAATTCTTTGTCAGTTGCTTTGCTTGCTATTATTTTCTCCCTTTCCGAAGGCTGTCTTTTCACCTTGCTTTTAGTTTCCTTCTATGTGCAAAAGCTTTTATGTTTAATTAGGTCCCATTTGTTTATTTTTTGCTTTTGTTTCCATTACTCTGGGAGGTGGATCATAGAGGATCCTGCTGTGATTTATGTTGCAGAGTGTTTTGCCTATGTTTTTCTCTAGGAGTTTTATACTTTCTCCTCTTACACTTAGACCTTTCATCCATTTTGAGTTTATTTTTGTGAATGGTGTTAGAAAGTGTTCTAGTTTCATTCATTTACAAGTGGTTGACCAGTTTTCCCAGCACCACTTGTTAAAGAGATTGTCTTTTCTCCATTGTATATTCTTGCCTTCTTTGTCAAAGATAAGGTGTCCATAGGTTTGTGGATTTATCTCTGGGCTTTCTATTTTGTTCCATTGATCTATATTTCTGTCTTTGTGCCAGTACCATACTGTCTTGAAGACTGTGGCTTTGTAGTATAGTCTGAGGTCAGGTAGGTTGATTCCTCCAGTTCCATTCTTCTTTCTCAAGATTGCTTTGGCTTTTCAAGGTTTTATGTATTTCCATACAAATTGTAGAATTATTTGTTGTAGTTCTCTGAAAAATTGGTAGCTTGATAGGGATTGCATTGAATCTATAGATTGCTTTGGGTAGTATACTCATTTTCACTATATTGATTCTTCCAGTTCATGAACATGGTATATTTCTCCATCTATTTGTGTCATCTTTGATTTCTTTCATCAGTGTTTTATAGTTTTCTATATATAGGTCTTTTGTTTCTTTAGGTAGATTTATTCCTAAGAATTTATTCTTTTCATTGCAATGGTGAATGGAATTGTTTCCTTAATTTCTCTTTCTGTTTTCTCATTGTTAGTGTATAAGAATGCAAGGGATTTCTGTGTGTTAATTTTATATCCTGCAACTTTACTATATTCATTGATAAGCACTAGTAATTTTCTGGTGGAGTCTCTAGGGTTTTCTATGTAGAGGGTCATGTCATCTGCAAACAGTGAGAATTTTACTTCTTCTTTTCCAATCTGGATTCCTTTTTCTTCTCTGATTGCTGTGGCTAAAACTTCCAAAACCATGTTGAATAGTAGTGGTGAGAGTGGACACCCTTGTCTTGTTCCTGGCTTTAGGGGAAATGCTTTCAGTTTTTCACCACTGAGGATAATATTTAAATAAATAAATATTTATTTATTATGTTGAGGTATATTCCCTCTATGCCTGCTTTCTGGAGGGTTTTTATCATAAATGGATGTTGAATTTTGTCAAAGGCTTCCTCTGCATCTATTGAGATAATCATATGGTTTTATCTTCCAGTTTGTTAATGTGGTGTATCACATTGATTGATTTGCATATATTAAAGAATCCTTGCATCCCTGGGATAAAGCCCACTTGGTCATGATATATAATCTTTTTAGTATGTTGTTGGATTCTGTTTGCTAGAATTTTGTTAAGGATTTTTGCATCTATGTTCATCAGTGATACTGGCCTGTAGTTTTCTTTTTTTGTGGCATCTTTGCCAGGTTTCGGTATTAGGGTGATGGTGGCCTCATAGAATGAGGTAGGAAGTTTACCTTCCTCTGCAAATTTCTAGAAGAGTTTAAGTAGGATAGGTGTTAGCTCTTCTCTAAATTTTTGGTAGAATTCATCTGTGAAGCCATGTGGTCCTGGGCTTCTATTTGTTGGAAGATTTCTGATTACAGTTTCAATTTCCGTGCCTGTGATGGGTCTGTTAAGATTTTCTAGTTCTTCCCTGTTCAGTTTTGGAAAGTTTTTTGTTTTTTTCCCTGTGGTTATGTTGCCCTCTGAGAGTCCAAAACTCCCCACAGACCTGCCGGTTAGAGGGTTTCCTGGTTTTTGGAAAATTCGCCTCCTTCGCGACTCCCTCACTGGGATGGGTCTCAGTCCCTAACTCTTTTGCCTCTCTTTTTATCTTTTATATTTTGTCTTACCTCCTTTTGAAGAGAATTGGCTGCCTTTCCGGGTGCCTGGTGTCCTCCACCAGCGTTCAGAAGTTGTTTTGTGGAATTTGCTCAGTGTTCAAATGATTTTTCAATGAATTTGTTGGGTAGAAAGTGGTCCCCCCATCCTATTCCTCTGCCATCTTTGGACTGCCCCTGCAAAATGGAATTTAAATTTCTATGAGTCATCTCCTACCAACAAACTGAATATATTTTTCATTTTGCCTTTCCTTGGCTATATATTTATTTGTTTTGTACTGGCTCTTTTGAAATTCATTTTTTTTTCCACCCACATTGACATAGCCTCACTGTAAATGGGCTGATTCATAATGAAAAGGTCAAAGAAAGTGGCAACTAAAAATACAAAAGTAAGCGTTTTAGACTACCTTTGAATCTAGAGCAAATCATATCTGTGGTTCTGAGTAATTGTTTTAAGAGGCCATTTTCTTTAATTTTGTAATTAAAGTGTTTTTTAAAATACAATTTGAACATTAAAAATGTAATTTTAGGAAAAAAAGTTAGTTTGTGCAAAAAGAGAAATAAAATTATTTTGCACACCTTTTTCTGTCTGTTTTAAGAATAGTAAATGTTTCATTGAGACATATAAATTAATTTTCTCCACATGGTTTCACATACTCTCTCTATTGATTAATTGCCTTTTCCAGTGAATTCTTTCCTTCCTTGTGGTTCATTTATGTTTATCTCTTAGACATATATTTTAATATTCTGTCTCTTCTCTCCCCTTCATCCATTCTTTTCCCTGTCTGTGGCAGAGCCTTCAGGAAGCTTGCTTTTGTGGCTTTTACACTGGCTATTCTGCTGCCCTTCTGGAATGAATAGGAATAGATCATGGCTGATTCTAGCTCTTCTGTTATGTGATATAATCTTGCTTTTCTTTCTGTTGGTTTGAGAAAAAAGAACAATTAAAATCTATTATCCAATGGAATACTGCCTCATTAGGAAACAGGCCCCAAATTCATTTATTTGAAACTAATGGCCAGGACTTCACATATTTTGACTTACATGAAAGCATTTTTCAGATTTCCCTATTTGTTTATGTTTTTAAGCCAAGATACAGGAATAAAGCAACTTTCCCTTAGTCATAGAGATGAATTCTAAATTCTGTTATATTAACAATGAACAACAGTATTTTTATAGCTATTTGACAGAAAATGACATTTAAATTTGGTATTGTAGCCATTATACTGCCATGTATTTAAAATCTCTATGAGATGTGTTTGTATGCATATTTCAATGGGGAAAATTATTGCCATATTGATAATTGTGATTTCTTTAAATTTAGGTAGTAATGTTGAAGTCCTCATGAGTGGCAATGTCAGGTGTTATAATATTGTGGTAGAAGCCATGAAAGCATTCCCTATCAGTGAAAAAATTCAAGAAGTGAGTTGCTGCTTGCTCCATAGGCTTACGTTAGGTAAGTTACAACTCTTGGTTAACTTTTTATCACAGTCTATATGATGTAGAGTCGGACACGACTGAGCGACTGAACTGAACTGATATGATCTAAGTGTATATAGCATACATATGTTGTATGTTGGTGGATAGGTAGCCGATGAACATACCCTGCATGGAAATATTGTGAAGTAGCAAACTGTCATGCCATGCTTAGGTGGAATTTTAAAAGGAGTGGCAAAAATAAATGTGCGCAATATTAGAAGTCTCATCTTATTGTTAATGCTATATTTGAAGTATTATTATGTAAATATTTATTGCATACAAAAGAATAAACATAACATATAGAAAATGTGAAGAGCAATGCAAAAAAACTCCTCATCAAATTTAAGTATTAGTATGTTACCAGTGCTGGTAAAGCTACTCTGGGCTCTGCCCTTCTACCACTTTCTCTACAGAGATTAGCACTCTCCAGAGTTTTGTGTTAATAAACCTTTTGCTCTAAATTAAATTTTACTGTGTTCGTATATCTCTGTAAATAAAATTGTTAATATTTGCTTGTTATTGCTTAATAAAAATGGTATCATGCTGAATGTTGTCCTCCGAAAGTTTTTAAAAACTGTGTTTATGAGACTTGTGAGTATTTTGCACATAGCTGTACGTGCGTGCAGTGTGTGTGCTCAGTGTCAGTTGTGTCTGACTGTTTGTGACCCCATGAACTATAGCCCATCAGGCTCCTCTGTCCATAGGATTATCCAGGAAAGAATACTGGAGTGGGTTGCCATTTCCTCCTCCAGGGGATCTTTTTGTCCCAGGGATGAAACCTGCATCTCCTGAATTGGCAGGCAGATTCTTTACCATTGACACACCTGGGAAACGTGGCATTGTTGTATGTAGTATTCTGTTATGTAGGTATACCACTATTTATTTATCCATTCTCCTATCCATGGACATTGGTTTATTTCTTGTTTTATGCTACTACCATCTGTATTGCCATGAAAATTGTAAAGGAAGGTGAATATCTTTTCAAATATTCCTTTGCTCTTGGTGCTTTCTTTTTTGTGGAATACCTGATTTGCCCTTTTCTGTTTTTTCCATAGTATATCCTGTCTTTTAAAAAAGTGATTCATAGTTCTGGCTAATAATGTTTTGGTGGTCAGTTATATGTATTGAAAATGTCGAGCTGTCTTTTTATCTTTTTTATGGCAGCTTTTGTAACACAATGTATTTTCACCTAAATTGTCTAAAAAAAAGATAAGGCCACTGGTATTTGCTTAGAGTCACAAAGTTGGTCAGTTGTAGAGCAGCTGTTGGCAGTGACTTAGAAATAATAGTAGGGAAAAGAGGGTGAGACAGCTGAAGTTTAGATAAGTAAAAGTAGAAAAGAATCTTTTTTGAAACGACTTTCCAAAACCATAGAGACTAAGGACTGGGGATTATGTCAGCTTAATGGATGAATGTGGAAGTGGTATGAACATAGAAAGATGCTGATACAGAAGAGTTATACTAGTTAATCTGCTTTTTGATTTTGAAACTTTGATTAGTATTTAGTGTGGGCTTTAGGCTTTTAATGGTTTAGGATCTTTTCCAATTCTGGCTGTGTATCTTAGGGATTATCTAATTACACATATAGCTAACTAGAAGTTTCATTCTTATTCCTACAAGGAAATGTGGTAATTGTTAGTGAGCTATAGTAAAAGCATTTAATGACAAGGAGGTTTTTTCCTTATCTTTTAGAAGATGGGGAAATTAAGCTGTTTTGTACACTGAATATTGTAGCGCCATGTATAAAACTATTTATTTATTTGACTGTGTTGGGTCTTAGTTGTGGCCCGCGGGATCTTCATTGAATCATGAGGCATTTTTCAGTGTGGTGCATAGACTCTAGTTGGGCACATGGGCTCAGAAGTTGTGGTGCTCTGGTTCAGTTGCTCTGCAGCATATGCAACCTTAGTTCCCTAACCTGGAATCAAACCCTTTCCCACACTGCAAGGCAGATTCTCAACCACTGGACCACCAGGAAAGTCTCCATCTCATGGTTTTTTATATGATGATGACAAGAGGGGGACTTCCCTGGTGGCTCCATGGTAAAGAATTCACCTGCCAATGCAGGAGACATGGGTTCTGTCCCTGGGTTGGAAAGGTGCCCTGGAGAAGGAAATGGCAACCCACTCCAGTATTATCATGTGGGAAATCCTGTGGACAGGAGTCTGGCGGGCTACTGTCCATGGGGTCACAAAGGAGTTGGACAAGACTTTGCAGCAACAAGACATGAGACGGAATGAAACAACACAAGTTATATAACTCAAACACAGTTGTTTTTTTTTGGCCCAGTCATTTCTGTTGTCTAAGCAAGATAGTTGAATGAGTGCATGAAATGTTTTTAGTTCTTTATGTAATCATTAAGTGATTTTAATTACAGTAAATATGTTTTAATGTAATTAAGAATAGTTGTCACTACTCAAGTATGTTGATTTAAATATTGTTATATAATTAAAGGTAATATAAGTTCCATGGATGAGAATTCTGCTAATATGTCACTTAACTTTTAGGTAATTTTTTTAATATCCTGGTATTAAATGAGGTGCATGAGTTTGTGGTGAAAGCTGTGCAGCAGTATTCGGAGAATGCAGTATTACAAATCGCAGCGCTCAGCTGTTTAGCACTCCTTAGTAAGTAACTTTACTAACAAGGAAATTCTTTCAGGTGCATGTGATCTTGAATGTTAACATTATAGCAAGAAAGTTATATATAGAGAAGGAATCCTTAAATGCTTTTTCTTTTCCTATTGTGACACATTTTCTCATAGAGGATACTTTCAAGGGAATTAAAATTGTGCTAAATATCCCAGTTCAGATATCAGTGAATACATCCTTGATTTAGCTTTATTAGCAGTTCATTGTCTTAATTAATATTCCTCTAGCCTATTAGTTTTGTTTGGTACCCTCCCCCTCGTCTGATTTATCTACATGGAATAGCAATATGATAAAGTGTGTCATCTATTAAAGAGGTCTTTTAATTAACCAGTGCTTTGTTGATAATGTTTGAAAAAAAATAGTCTTAAGAGTTGGTCACTGAAAAGTATATGTAAGTTATATGTTTACATTTTTCCAAAGCTGAGACCATTTTCTTAAATCAAGACTTAGAGGAAAAGAATGAGAATCAGGAGAATGACGATGATGAAGAAGATAAATTGTTTTGGCTGGAAGCCTGTTACAAAGCATTAACTTGGCACAGAAAGAACAAGCATGTGCAGGTTAGACTCTGTCATAAATTTTATAGTCCTTCAAAATTTTTTGTTCAATAGTTTATTTTTTGACTGGTTTCTTTTTTTCCTTCCCGAATCCAGGAGGCTGCCTGTTGGGCCCTGAATAATCTCCTTATGTATCAAAACAGTTTACATGAGAAGATTGGAGATGAAGATGGCCAGTCAGTAGTTTTGATTTTATACGATAGAAAATTTTAGTCATAGTTTTAATCAATTCACTGAAATTTTTATTGTTTGAAATATTTTTGTTATAGGTATTTATATTAAGTGTTGCCATAAAATACTTGTGGATATATAATATTTTGATGCCCGTTGTCTTCAATAGTTAGTAAAGCTCTCTTTGTGTGAGAGTTATTATGGAGAAATTTAGAATCAAGAGTCATTCAGTACGTTATAAATCATCAAGAAAGAACCTTTAAGTTTTCTGGCTAATAATTTAAAAGTACTAGTTTTTCTGAACTGACAGAAATTGCAGAGCCATCTGTGCCCTTTGCTGTTGTGGTTACTAGCCAGGAGGCTGTCAGTGTCAGTAATGAGATGTGATTAGCAGCCTCCGTTAGTGACTCCCCACTTTATGTGGTGGTGCTCACCTGCCTTCTCTTGAGAGGGTTATTTGTGTGACTGGCAGCTCTTGAGGATGCTTTCTATGGGCGCTCCATTTAAACATCATAAGACCAGACGAAGACGCACACTGTAACCAGGACTTCTGTACGTCTGATTGGTTTCATGTCCATGAGCAACTGCTTATGTTTGTACTGTTGGCTCTGCATAGCCTCTCAATTTTAAATTTCAAATGACTTACCTTGGAAATTTAAATAGTATTATTCTGCACCTCAAATTCTGACAGCCTGTTTCCATAGTGACGTGAAGTAAAAGTCTCTCAGTCGTGTCCGACTCTTTGTGACCCCCTGGACTATACAGTCTGTGGAATTCTCAAGGCCAGAATCCTGGAGTGGGTAGCCTTTCCCTTCTCCAGGGAATCTTCCCAACCCAGGGATCGAACCCAGGTCTCCCGCATTGCAGGCGGATTCTTTACCAGCTGAGCCACAAGGGAAGCCCAAGAATATTGGAGTGGGTAGCCTATCCTTTCTCCAAGGGTCTTCCCGACCCAGGAATTGAACCAGGGTCTCCTGCATTGCAGGCAGATTCTTTACCAACTGAGCTATCAGGGAAGCCCTCATTTCCATAGTGATCTACTGCCAATTAGAAGGCAGTTAATGACAGATTCTATTTATTTAAATGTCTCTAGTTTGAATGGAAACTGTAAATTTTGAAAAATATGTGTTAAACCAGCCTTCTAATCTGCTTTGAGCAATCTTTTAAAGAAGTTAGGATAAGGTTGGTTCATGCTGCAATTTGTAAAAATTTCAATTCGTAGATACTAATCCCTTAAAACTCACAGGAGATTGTTAAAATAAATACATCATTAAAACATATTTATGCTCTAAATTAAAAAATTTCACTCTACTTCTTTATGGTTCTTAATTTTTCCTTTCTTGCTTACATCATCTCCTTTTTCTCACTTAATCTTTTTACTCTTAGCACCTATTTGTATATCTACCAAGTCTTCTGTTTTCTCCTTCTACTGCTTAAATACTTTGAAGAAACAGAAATACTACTTTATTAATAATGTATTTGAATATAATGTAAATAGAACACTGCTCTCCTGTGAGTAGAGGTGGCATCAAATACTGTTTATCTGCCCTTATTGGTTGTTAGATTAGATAACAGTAAGTGAATATTTGAGTTAATTATTAAAGAGATTACTATTAATGTTGTGGTTGAATTTGTGAAAGGTTCCCAGCTCACAGGGAAGTGATGCTGTCTATGCTGATGCACTCTTCATCAAAAGAAGTTTTCCAGGCATCTGCAAATGCTTTGTCAACTCTGTTAGAACAAAATGGTAAGAGGTACACCATATTTTTTAGTATAATGAAACATGTTTTGTGGTATTTTTAAAATTATAAAAGTGATAATTGTAAAAACTTCAAATGTGTAAATATATATATCTGATATATAGATATATTGACAAACAGGTAAAAAGATAAAGAAGAAAATAACATTTTGATGTTTTTCCTCTGGATTTCTGTGTATGTACTTACACATGACGTATACATTTTTAGTTTTTTGGAGAAATGGGATCCTATTATAATCTTTTATAACCAAATTTTACATTTCTTTTCTTATGTTGCCAAATATAAATCCCCACATTACCATTTTTGATGGTTGTGTAGTTTCCCAATACCTATGTCCTCCTTTATATTCCAGTTTCTTATGGATGGACTTTTAGCTTGTGTCCGGTGGTATTGTTTTGAATATTTGTAACAGTAGCCAAATGGTCACTTTTCTGCCCCGGTTTTCTTTGTACACTGTTCCTGTGTTTTTTTCTTAGGAATGCAGTGGATAAAGAAAAAGTCACCAGTATAAAATATTCTAAATTTATCCATTATAAAAATTAAAAAAAAATAGTCCTTTACATGTAAATCTTACAGCTTTCCATTATTTAGGAGAGAAAAATAGCTGTTATACCTTTGGAAGAACTCTTGAGGTTTAGAATTAAGGCCCAGGCTGCTGTTATTAGGGCTCAGCCCTGATAAATAGGAAATACGGCCAGAAAATCTTGGGAGAAAACTAATCATAAAAGCATTAGGACTTGGCAGCTCATGAAGGATATTCTTGAAGGGAGAAAAATACAGAAGAACACTGAAAGCTTGAAAAAAAGACCAGTGTTAGCATCAGCTTTTAGTAGAGAACCCGAGTAGAGTGAAAAAAGCCTCCTCATGCATGTTTCCGTACACGGTTATTTAAGTCAGATCAAGAGGAAAATCACTTCTTTGTTTTCATTCTTCTCACTTCACCTCTGATGGCACTGAAAAGGCCATCATAAAAGGCTTGGGCTGGCCAAGCCCTAAGAGATTGATCGGGGTTCCTCTCAAAGGATAATGAGTCAGTGGAAGTGGCAGAATGGGGAGCTGCTCTTCTTGAGTCTCCCTTCCTCTGCTGTGCAGAGGCCTGGGTTGCGGTGGGGTGGCGGGGAGTCTCACTCTTGAAAATGAACACTGGACTTTGCTGCATTTGTTGAGACATCTTAGAGAGGAGACAGCCGGAGAAGGCAATGGCACCCTACTCCAGTACTCTTGCCTGGAAAATCCATGGGCGGAGGAGCCTGGTAGGCTGCAGTCCATGGGGTCGCTAGGAGTCAGACACGACTGAGCGACTTCACTTTCACTTTTCACTTTCATGCGTTGGAGAAGGAAATGGCAACCCACTCCAGTGTTCTTGCCTGGAGAATCCCAGGGGTGGGGGAGCCTGGTGGGCTGCCGTCTATGGGGTCACACAGTGTCGGACACGACTGAAGCGACTTAGCAGCAGCAGCAGAGAGTAGACAAACCTTTACCATGTACAAAACACATTGTGCTGGTGCTGTAGTTCTTAACTCCATGGAAATATTTGATATGTCAACAAAGCAACCATGATTTTGTGAGATTTAATCTTCTGCTTTTTTTTTTTTAAGAGAAGGACTATTTTATACAAATAGACACATACATGTAACAATCATGGAGAGACTAGCCAAAGCTGCTACAGTACTCATTTCTGTAATTGGTCACCAGGTGATAGCTGGTGTGTGTATATATATAAAGTTAGTATCTATAGTTTATGTCTTCATCTCCTCATTCCATATTTCCCTTGTCCTCAACTGGAACTTCCGTGGCTCCTGGTTCTGGAGTGACCCAAACCTTCATCCATAAAAGGTCGAAGTCCTCAGTCATACTGCCTTTTCTGGTTGCTGTACTTTTTTTCTTTGTTTTTGTTTTTAATGAAGTATAGTTGATTTGCAGTGTTGTGTTAGTTTCAGGTATATAGCACAGTTAGACATACATATGCTGTGTGCTAAGTCGCATCAGTCATGTCTGACTCTGTGTGACCCTATGGACTGTAGCCTGCCAGACTCCTCTGTCCATGGGATTCTCTAGGCAAAAATACTGGAGTGGGTTGCCATATCCTCATCCAGGGAATCTTCCCGACCTGGGGATTGAATCCATGTCTGTTATGAATTTGGCTTTGGCAGGCAAGTTCTTTACCACTACTGACACATGGGAAACCTTTTATACATACATACATGCGTCAGTTCAGTTCAGTTCAATCGCTCAGTCGTGTCTGACTGTTTGCGACCCCACGGAATACAGCACACCAGGCTTCCCTATCTGTCACCAGCTCGAGGAGTTTATTCAAACTAACGTCCATTGAGTCAGTGATGCCATCCAACCATCTCATCTTCTGTTGTCCTCTTCTCCTCCCACCATCAATCTTTCCCAGCATCATGGTGTTTTCAAATGAGTCAGCTCTTCACATCAGGTGGCCAAAGTATTGGAGCTTCAGCTTCAACACCGGTCCTTCCAGTGAATATTCATGACTGACTTCCTTAAGGATGCTCTGGTTTGATCTCCTTGCAGTCCAAGGGACTCTCAAGAGTCTTCTCCAACACTATAGTTCAAAAACATCAATTCTTCGGCCCTCACCTTTCTTTATAGTCCAACTCTCAAATCTGTACATGACTACTGGAAAAACCATAACCTTGACTAGATGGACGTTTATTGGCAAAGTAATGTCTCTGCTTTTTAATATGCTGTCTAGGTTGGTCATATCTTTTCTTCCAGGGAGCAAGTGTCTTTTAATTTCATGGCTGTAGTCACCATCTGCAGTGAGTTTGGAGCTCAAAAAAATAAAGTCTTTCATTGTTTCCCCATTGATTTGCCATTAAAAATGATGGGACTAGATGGCATGATCTTAGTTTTCTGAATGTTAAGTTTTAAGCCAACTTTTTTGCTCTCCTCTTTCACTTTCATCAAGAGGCTTAGTTCTTTGCTTTCTCTGCCATAAGGGTGGTGTCATTTGCATATCTGAAGTTATTGATATTTCTCCTGGCAATCTTGATTCCAGCTTGTGCTTCATCCAGTCCAGCGTTTCTCATGATGTACTCTGCATATAAGTTAACTCAGCAGGGTGACAATATACAGCCTTGATGTATTACTTTTCTTATTTGGAACCAGTCTGTTGTTCCATGTCCAGTTCTAACTGTTGCTTCCTGACCTGCATATACGTTTCTCAAGAGGCAGGTCAGGTGGTCTGATATTCCCATCTCTTTAAGAGTATTTCACAGATTGTGGTGATCCACACAGTCAAAGGCTTTGGCATAGTCAATAAAGTAGAAATAGATGTTTTTCTGGAACTTTCTTGCTTTTTTTGATGATCCAGTGGATGTTGACAATTTGATCTCTGGTTCTTCTGCTTTTTCTAAAACGAACTTGAATATTTGAAGTTCACAGGTCACGTACAGCTGAAGTCTGGCTTGGAGAATTTTGAGCATTACTTTGCTAGCGTGTGAGATGAGTGCAATTGTGTGGTAGTTTGAGCATTCTTTGGCATTGCCTTTGTTAGGGATTGGAATGAAAACTGACCTTTTCCAGTCCTGCGGCCACTGCTGAGTTTTCCAGATTTGCTGGCATATTGAGTGCAGCACTTTCACAGCATCATCTTTTAGGAATTGAAATAATTTTCCATTATAGATGAGACAGAAATACAACATGTTATACAAATTATTGAGTATAGTTCCCTGTGCTGTATAGAAGGTTCTTGGTTATCTATTTTATATATAGTGCTGTGACGGTTGCTATAGTTTTCAGTTCACTTCTACTGTTGTGGATGCAGGTATCAAGAGGCTCCTCAAGATTACTTTGGATCTCAGACAGGCTTCCTTGTAGGCACTGTGTAGTAGAAACCTTTCTCCTCTTGGTAAATGTGTCAGCTGTGAACTTAATCCCCCTTTTTTATACTGGTAGCTCAATTCATAAGGAGCCTATATTGACCAGGTAGATGTCACATGCTCTGATTAGCTGGTACCATTGATATGTCCCCGGATGAAAGCTTGTCCTGCTTCATGTGCTCCATGCAGAACAGTGGGATTTTAGTTAGAAGGTGTACAGTTTTTACTTAAAATTTTTTTTTGCTCTTTTTTCTTCAATTTTCATTGCAATATAATTGATGTAAAGCATTGTATAAGTTTAAGGTGTACAGCACAATGATTTGAATTACTTACCTCAGGAAATGATTAGTCCAAAAAGTTTAGTGAAGATCCATCGTCTCATAGAGGCAAAATGAAAGAAAAAGAAAAAAATGTTTTACTTGTGATGAGGATCAGGATTTACTCTCTTAACAGTTTTCATATATAACATACGACAGTATAGCATATTAAGTATGTTGTACTCTAAACTCATTTTGTTCAGAGTTTTTATCATAAATTGATACTAAATTTTATAAAAACTTATTTTTGCCTCTTGGTATCATCATATGCTGTTTTTCTTCTTCAGTTTGTTAGGGTGGTGTATCAACATTGACAGATTTGTGAATATTGAGCCATCTTTGCATCCCTGGGGTGAATCATGTTGTATGATTCCTTTAATGTATTGTTGAATTTGGTTTGGAAGGAAAGTTATGACCAACCTAGATAGCATATTGAAAAGCAGAGACATTTCTTTGCCAACAAAGGTCCATCTAATCAAGGCTATGGTTTTTCCAGTGGTCATGTATGGATATGAGAGTTGGACTGTGAAGAAAGCTGAGTGCCAAAGAATTGATGCTTTTGAACTGTGTTGTTGGAGAAGACTCTTGAGAGTCCCTTGGACTGCAAGGAAATCCAGCCAGTCCGTTCTAAAGGAGATCGGTCCTGGGTGTTCTTTGGAAAGAATGATGCTAAAGCTGAAACTCCAATACTTTGGCCAGCTCATGCGAAGAGTTGACTCATTGGAAGACTCTGATGCTGGGAGGGATTAGGGGCAGGAGGAGAAGGGGACGACAGAGGATGAGATGGCTGGATGGCAACACCAACTCGATGGACATGAGTTTGAGTGAACTCCGGGAGTTGGTGATGGACAGGGAGACTGGCATGCTGTAATTCATGGGGTCGCAAAGAGTTGGACACGACTGAGTGACTGAACTGAACTGAATATTTTGTTGAGGATTTCTGCATCTATGCTCATCAGTGATATTGGCCTGTAATTTTCTTTTTTCTGTGTGATATCTTTGGTTTTTGTGTCAGGGTGATGCTGACCTTGTAGAATGGGTTTGCAAGCATTCCTTTCCCTTAGTTTTTAGAATAGTTTGAGAAGTAGGGGCATTTACTATTCTTTAAGTGTTTGGTAGAATTAATCTGTGAAGCTCTCTGGTACTGGACTTTTGTTTGTTGAGAGTTGTTTTTTTTTCTTTTGTCTACTTGTTTGTTTGTTTGTTTACTGATTCAGTTTCAGTACTGGTAATCAGTCTGTTTGTATTTTCTATTTCTTTCTGCTTCAGTCTTGGGATAGTGTATATTTCTATACAGTAGAAGAAAAGGAATTTGTCCTTTTCTTCTAGGTTGTCCATTTTGTAGTCAAATAATTGTAGTGGTCTCTTATGATTCTTTTGGAGAAGGCCATGGCTCCCCACTCCAGTACTCTTTCCTGGAAAATCCCATCGATGGAGGAGCCTGGTGGGCTGCAGTCCATGGGGATGCTAAGAGTTGGACATGACTGAGCAACTTCACTCCACTTTCACTTTTCACTTTCATGCATTGGAGAAGGAGATAGCAACCTACTCCAGTATTCTTGCCTGGAGAATCCAAGGGATGGGGGAGCTTGGTGGGCTTCCATCTATGGGGTCGCACAGAGTTGGACACAACTGAAGCGACTTTGCTTTGCTTTGCTTCGCTTATGATTCTTTATATTTCTGTGGTTTTGATTGTAATTTATTGTTTATTTTTAATTGGTAGATAATTGCTTTACAATGTTGTGTTGGTTTCTGCTGTGCCGTAGCATGAGTCAGCTATAAGTATATATATATATCCCCTCCCTGAGCCTCCTCTAACCCCCACCATCCCACCCCTCTAGGTTGTCACAGAGCACCAAGCTCAGCTCCCTGTGTTTATAGCAGCTTCCCACTAGGTATCTGTTTTGCACATAGTAATGCATTGGAGAGGGAAATGGCAACCCACTCTAGTATTCTTGCCTACAGGATCCCAGGGACAGAGGAGTCTAGTGGGCTGCCATCTATGGGGTCGCACAGAGTCGGACATGACTGAAGCGACTTAGCAGCAGCAGTGTATATATGTCAATGCTAGTTTTTCAGTTTGTTCCCTCAGCTTCCTCTCTATGTCCACAAATTTGTTCTCTACAGTTCCATCTCTATTCCTGCTCTGCAGACAGGGTCATCAATAATGTTTTTATAGATTTCATATATATGTGATAATATATATTTGTTTTACTCTTTCTGACTTACTTCACTCTGTGAAACAGGCTCTCATCCACCTCAATACAACTCAGTCAAATTCATTCCTTTTTATGGCTGAGTAATATCCCATTGTATATATGTACCACATCTTCTTTATCTGTTCATCTAGGCTGCTTCCATGTCCTGGCTATTATAAGTAGTGTGGCTGTGAGCCTTGGGGTACACGTGTCTTTCTGAATTACTGGTTTTTCTCAGGGTATATGCCCAGTAGTGGGATTGCTGCATCATACAGTAGTTTCAATCCTAGTTTCTTAAGGAATCTCTATTCTGTTTTCCATAGTGGCTGTATCAGTTTACATTTTCAGCAACAGTGTAAGAGGTTTCCCTTTTCTCCATATCCTCTCCAGAATTTATTGTTTGTAGACTTTTTGGTGATAGCCATTCTGCCTGGTATGAGGTGATACCTCATTGTAGTTTTGATTTTTCTAATAATGAGTGATGTTGAGCGTTATTTCCTGTGTTTGTTGGCTCTCTGTATCTTTTTGAAGAAAGATCTCTTTAGGTCTTCAGCCCATTTTAGAATTGAGCTGTTTCTTTTTTCTGATATTGAGCTACATGAGCTCCTTGCATATTTTGGACATTATCCTGTGTCAGTTGGTTCATTTGCAGTTATTTTCTCCCTTTTTGAAGGTTGTCTTTTCATGTTGTGCATACTTTCCTTTGCTGTTCAAAACTCTTTAAAATTAATTAGGTCCTGCATTGATTTGGGCCCAGGTCCTCTCTGTCTCTTTCTTTTTTATTGGATGTGTCTGGCTATTGGTTTACCAATTTCATTTATCTTTTCGGAGGACCAGCTCTAAGTTTCATTAATATTTTCTATTGATTTTTAGTCTTTTTTTAGTTTATTTCTTCTCTGATCTTTATGATTTATTTCCCTGTACTAATTTTGGGTTTAGTTTGTTCTTCTTTTTCTCATTCCTTTGTGTATAAGGTTAGGTTGGTTGGTTGAGATGTTTCTTGTTTCCTAGATATGCTTGTATTGCTATATAATTCTTTCTAAGAACTACTTCTGCTGCATCCCATAGAATTTTTTTTTTTGTGTGTGTATGTATGTTTGTTTGTTTGTTTTGTTTGTGTATGTGTGCTTAGTTGCTCGGTCATGTCCGACTCTTTGTGACCCCCTGGACTGTAGCCTGCCAAGCTCTTCTGTCCATGGGATTTTCCAGGCAAGAATACTGGAGTGGGTTGCCATTTCCTTTTCCAGGGGATCTTCCCAACCCAGGCATCAAACCTTCATCTCTTGCATCTTCCGCATTGACAGGCTTATTCTTTACCACTAACGCCACCTGGGAAGCCCTGTTTATCAAACTAAACCAATTTAGTTTATCTTTTCAGAGGACCAGCTCTAAGTTTCATTAATATTTTCTATTGATATTTTAGTCTCTATTTAGTTTATTTTTACTTTATTTATTTTTTCATTTGCAATTTGATTTCTTCAAGACCCATTGGTTGTTTAGCTTGCATGTATTTGTGTTATTTGCAATTTTTTCTTATAGTTGATGTCTAGTCCCCTAGTGTCATGGGAGGAAAAGTGTGAAAGTGCTAGTCTCTCAGTCAGGTCCAATTCTTTGCGATCATTTGGACTGTAGCTTGCCAGGCTCCTCTTCCATGGAATTCGCCAGGCAAGAGTACTGGAGTGGGTTCCCATTCTCTTTTCCAGGGTATCTTCCTGACCTGGAGATGGAACTGGGGCCTCCTGCATTGCAGGCAGATTCTTTACAGTCTGAGTCACCAGGGAACATAGGAAAAGATGCTTGATAATGATTTCAGTCTTTCTAAATTTATTGAGACTAGTTTTGTGGCCTAGCACATGATTTATCTTGGAAAATGTTCTATGTTCAATTGAAAGCAATATTTATTCTGCTACTTTTGGATAGAATGTGCTAGCACATATCTATTAAGTCCCTCTGATTCATTGTTTAAGGACAGTGTTCTGTTACTGATTTTCTGTTTGAATGATGAGCCCATTGATGTAAGTTGAATGTTAAAGTTCTCTACTATTGCTGTGTTGCTGTCAGCTTCTCTCTCTCTGTTTGTTAATATTTGCTTTATGCATTTAGTTATTACTATGTTGGGTACATATTTATTTACAGTTTTTATATTTCTTGTTGATTGATCCCTTTATTACTGTGTCATGCCCTTCCTTGTCATTTCTTACAGCCTCTATTTAAAGTCTACTTAGTCTGATATGATTATTGCTACTCTAGCTTTCTTTTCTTTTCTAATTGCATGGATTACCTGTTTTCATCCCCTCACTTTCAGTCTGTCTGTGTCTTTAGATCTGAATTGGGTCTCCTGTAGGTAGCATATACGTGGATCTTGTTTTATTATTCATTCAACTATTATATTTCTTTTGATTGAAATATTCAGTCCCTTTATATTTGAAGTAATTATTTATGCTGTGTGCTTAGTCACTCAGTTGTGTCCAACTCTTTGCAACCCTATGGACTGTAGCCCACCAGGCTCTTCTGTCCATGGGGCTTCTCCAGGCAAGAGGGTGGGTTGTTATGCCTTCCTCCAGGGAATCATCCCAACCTAGCGATCAAACCCAGGTCTCCTGTGCAGGTGCATTCTTTACCATCCAGGCCACCAGGGAAGCCCAAGAATACTGGAGTGGGTAGCCTGTGTCTAGTGTGTGCTTATTGCTATTTGTTCATTGTTTTGGATGCTTTTTTTTGTAGTTCTTTTTGTTCCTTTCATCTTTTGCTCCCTTCTCTTGTAATTTGATGACTGTTTTTAGTGTTATGTTTATATTACTTTCTTTTTTCATCATTTGTCTATTGTAGATTTTTAGTTTGTGATTACTGTGAGGAGTGTGTATGTGTGTATAAAATTATTTTAAGTTGATCTCAACGTCTTTTAACTTTTTATTTCTCATTTACTTTGTCATTTTATTGATAAAATATGGATGCATTTGATTATTATGAAGGTATTATAGTTAGATATCCATATTTCTCTACATATATATGTATATAGATGAATATACGTGTGGACACATATGCACATATAAGGCATTAAACTATTTTTCTTTTATGCAATATTACTTTCTTGAGAAGACGATCTCCTTATTTTGAAAGCATTTAAATATCCCTACATTTTTGCTACTGTCTCCTCATTTAATGTTTTTTACATCATATTTTGCATCTTTTTGTTTTATCTTGATACTTACTGTAGACATAGATAATTTTACTATTCCTACTGGTTAAGTGGGTCATCTGCTACTCTCATTTGCTTTTACCAATGATATTTTCCTTTCATAAATTTTGTTTTCTAGTTGTGGTCTTCTTTTTTTCCACTTAGAGAAGTCTCTCCAACCTTTTTTTAATAGCTAGTTTAATGGTGCAGAACTCTTTTTAGGTTTTGCTTGTCCGTAAAACTCTTATTCCTCTTTCAAATGAATGATAACCTTACTGGATAGACTGTTTTTTCCTTTCAGCATTTTGAATGGATCCTACTATTCCCTGGTATTCTGCAAAATTTATCTGGAAAAGTCAGCTGACAGACTTATGGGAATACCATAAGTATTAACTTTGTATATAACTATTGCTTCTTTTTTTGCTTTAATATTTCTCTCTTATTCTTCAAGTTTTGTCATTTTAATTACAATGTGTCCTTTTACAGACCTCTCTCTATTGATCTCATTTGAGACTTTGTACTTCTTGTATCTGGATATCTATTCCTTTCCAAGTTTAGGGAATTTTTCAGCTATTATCACTTCAAATAATTTGTCTGCCATTCTCTCTCTCTCTTTTCCTTTTTGGATCTCTGTATGAAAATGTTAGTATGCTTGATGTTGTCTGCGAGTTCTCACATTTTAAAATGTCTTTTCCTCTGTTTGTTCAGCTTGTGTGATTTTCACCACACTGTTTTCTAGTTCACTGATCTATTCCTCTATATCATTTAATCTACTGTTGATTCTTTATATATAATTTTCAGTTCAGTTTTTATATCCTGCTTCAACTCTGTCTCATTCTTCTTTATATTTTCTAGCTTTTTGATAAACTCAGTATATTCATCATTCTTCTCCTGAATTTGTTGAGGACCTTTATGGTCATTACCTTGAGCTGATGTCTGGTAGATTGCTTATCTCCACTTGGCTTAATTCTTCTTCTGAGATTTTATCTTGTTCCTTCATTTGGAGCATATTCCTGTGTTGCCTCATTTTGCATAATTCTGTGTTTTTGTTTGTGTATTTAGTCAGATGGATTATGTTTCCTAATCTTGGAGGAGTGTCCTTATAGTACACTCCTTTCTGGTTAACAGAGCTGTATGATCTAGTGGTGCCCTCTGCATGGTCTGAGTGGGCCACTGAATGTTGTGGTGCTGATGTAGGTGGGGCCCATTTCTGGTGGGTTAGCTGCCTAGACCTCCTTGTGTAGAGGCTGCTCATCATTGGTGCTCAAGACTGGGCATAGTATGGCTGACTGCACAGTCTAGGGCTTTCTGGAACTGGTTCCATCCCACAGGTAAGTGGAGCTGTGTCTTGGCATGGCTTACTTAAGGTCTGGGAGGTTTGGGGCAGTTAACTGCAGACACAGGGTTTTGGAGCTGGAGTTAACATGCTGGTTGGTAGTGTAAGGTCCCTGGGTGGCTGGCTGTGAGCCTGGGAGTCCTAGGGCAGCTGACTATGGGCCCTGGGGATTTTCAGTTCTGGTGCCTACCTGCCAGTAAGCACAGCTGATTCTTAGTGCTAATTGGATAAATGTGGAACTCCGAAATGGCACTTGCCAGTACCAATGTCCTTGTGGTAAAATATGCTACCCCAAATGGCTGTCAGCAGCATCTGCTGGAGAGAGACTCTCCCAAGGGGGTCCCAGTTGCCTTGCCTCCCTGAGAGACTCTCCAAGATCAGCAAGTGGGTCTGATCCAGACCCTTCTAAACTTATTGTCTGCTGGGTTTCCAAGTGTATGAGACTTTCCATGGGCTCTTTAAGAGTGAAGTCCCTGATTCCTATAGCCCTCTTTCTCTCTCATTGTGCAAGCCCTGCTGGATTTTAAAGCTAGATGTTCTAGGGGCTCAAGCCCAGTACCTCCAGGTCTGAGAGATTAATGAGGTGCTTGGACCCCTCGATTCATAGGTAAAACTTCTGTAAATAACCTCTGTGATTATCCTCTTGTTGGTTGCTTATCTGGTAGTGTGGGTGTTTACTCTATCACATTCCCCATCCTTCCTGTCATCTCATGGAGTTCCTTCTTTATATCTTTACTTGTGGAATATCTTTTTCTGCTAGTTTTCAGATCATTTTCATAGATCATTGCACTGTAAGTGGTTATAATTTTGATGTGCTCATGGGAGGAAGTGAGTTCAGGGTCTTCCCTGAGAAGAATCTTCTGTGCAATCTTGATCACTCCCTGGGCTGTTTCTTACTATGATGCCTCAGGATTGGTTACATTTGAAATTAACCTTGATTTCTTTGTTCAGACTCAATTATCTGGTCTTTCTGATTTCATACTTCTTTGTTCTTGGTTCCCTGCCATGTTAACTTTCCTCAGATCCCTTTGAATAGTCCTTGGAGTTCTGCCTTATGAGAATAGTAAGAACTTAAGCAGCTTATTCACCAGTCTCCATTGAAACCAACTTGGGAACTTTGCATAGGAAGGGCTGGGTATAGTTTTATAGGAAAATAATTGGTTTGGTCGCCAGCAAAACTGGGTTTTGTCATGGTTGTTCCCAGGTCAAGGTTCAAACATCTTGTGTGACATTTTATTCATTTAACTAATTAGTTAATAAAATTAGTATTTATTGAGCCTTAGATACCTGAGGTACATCAGATAAATAGAAATCCCAGGTTCATGAAGCTTATACTTTAGTGGGAAAGATAAGTAAAAAGGCTAATTGATATATATGATATGTGAACCTTGACTGTATCACAAAGAGTGTACAGCCAAAAAAAAAAATATGAAGCAAAGAAAAAGTATACATGTTAGTGTTCAGGGGTGACAAAATTGTGACTAGGCCATGAGGAAACAAGGTGACTATTGAAGTGAAGCCTTGAAGAAAGGTGTTTTTTGTTACTGGTCTTTTATAACAGATAATTTATTGCTAAAATGGTGTAGAAGAGGTCATGAGTATTGTGTAGAGAGCTGGTAAATGAGATGTGTAAAATGTTCTATAAACTCTAAAGTGACTCCATGCTGTAATTTTTTTCTCCAAGGTGTACTGTATGATGAAGTTTATGTTCTTAATTTTCAAATCTCAAATTGAGTTAATGTCCAAGACAGTGATTGTTAAAGTGTGGTCTCTGGACCAGCAACATCATTTGGGAACTTTTTTAAAAATGTAAGTTCTAGGGCCCCATACAGACCCAATGAATCATAAACTGTGTAGCTGAAACTCAGCAATCTGTTTTAACAAGTCACTGAGAGAATTCTTGTGTACTCTGAAGTGTGGGAACTGTGATCTAGAATAACTTCTATGATGTAAATTATTTCCTTTGTTAAAATTTAGCCATTTTAGGAGGAGCTATTAAAGCTTTTGATTTGACTGAGGAAAATAATCAAATTACTCTTTTTTTAATTGATTAATTAAAAATCAGTAAAATTTTTTTTTTGGAATAGCATTTGTTTATACTAAGTTTTATGTTTACAACATTTCTACTTATGTATACACTGCAGTGTGCTCACTACCAAAAATTTATTTTCCATTTATCACCATACTGTTCATCCCTTTTACACACTTCACCCCCCTCTACCCCTTTCCCCTCTGGTAACTGCTGCTCTGTTTTTGATTGGTTTGTTCATTTATTTTGCTTTTATATTCTACATGTGAGTGAAATCATACAGTCTTTATCTTTCATCATCTGACTGATTTCATTTAGCATAATACCATCAGGATCCATCCATGTTAGTGCAAATGACAAGGTTTCATCTTTTTTCATTACTGAGTAGTATTGTACCATATATGTATGTTGTACCTTCTTTATGCATTCATTGGCTAATGGGTACTTAGGTTGTTTCTGTATCTTGGATATTATAAATAATACTATGAAGAACATAGGGGTACATATATCTTTTCAAATTAGTGGTAATTTTCATGTTTTTTAAAATATAAATATCCAGAAGTGGGATACTTGGATCATGTGGTAGTTCTGTTCATAGTTTTTTAAGGAATCTCTATAATGTTATCGATAGCAACTGTACCATTTTTCATTACCTTTTATCCACTTCCTCACCAACACTTGAATAACCAACTTCTTACCATATTTTGATGATTTTTTAGATTTTGAAAAAGTATGAGTTTCAGATTTTGTCATTAATTTAGAATACATATATTACTTCTACTTATGAGTTTTGTCTGATCTTTTCTTTTATTCTCAATTTCAGATGCATAACTCATTTTTTTAAAAAATAGTATTTAAACCTCTCCCAGTTTAATTCCTGCCCCCTTCAGTGTTGAAATATAGTTTATAATGTTGGAATTGATATTTATATAGAGTCTTCAAGATAAATGGTATTTATATGGAAACTTTAAGGTATTATGGATACTTTCAAGACACTGGATTTGCATTTACTGAAGAAAATTTATTATGAAGAGGAAAATTAAATCATTTCCCACACATAATGTGAAATCAATTGTAAAGCAATCTATGTGTTTCTTAAGCTTTGTTATTATTTTGTGAAAATATGTAGTTATGTTTTATATGGTTTTTATTAGTGCTTTTCATAACTTTGTGTATCATAGCACAGGTAGAAATGTTGTTTGTATGGTCCACTGGAGTAAGTGGAGAAGGCTGAGGGCAACCCAAGCTGGTTTCAGCCTTATTTCCTCCATCCCTCAAGAGCTGATAGGATCTTCACTCATCTATAACTTATTCCCAGGTCACCAGTGAGCCTCTCCTCTACATCAGTTCAGTTATTTTGTGAAGTTGTTTTATAATTAGAATGGAATTTATTTTTCATTCTTATGTTGGAGGGCATTATGTAAAAATGTGTTTCTTCAAAAATATTCTTTTCACATGAATGGTAATCACATTCCCCTAGTTTTCTCTGGGAATGAAACTTTCACACTAAAAGCTCAAGTGGTTAATAAACATGAAAAAATTGGAAATAGTATATATTTTAAAGAAAAAAATTAATGATGTTTAAGTTGTCACTGAAATATAAATTAATATATAGTTGTATATACATTCTGATGAACTTTGATTATCTTTAATAGTATGTGTCTTATTGCAAGATTATGACAATGTCTTTTCATTTATTCAAGTAACGTTTAAAAAATCTTGTAGTTAATTTTAGAAAGATCCTGTTGTCAAAAGGAATATATCTGAATGTATTGGAGTTAATGCAGAAGCATGTGCATTCTCCTGAAGTGGCTGAAAGTGGCTGTAAAATACTAAATCATCTTTTCGAAGAAAGGTAATAAATATTTATGAATTTATGTAAAATATATAATATTGGACCAGGTAGAATATCAATATTTTGAGCATAATTGTAAGAATAAAAAAAAAACAAGGCATTTGAAGATGGAAACATTTTGCAACATAATCTCATGTCAGTAATACATAGACTTATTTATATATAGAAATATGTTGAAAATTTGCTTTTGTGCTTTATGATTAGTATTGACTGTGTTTTGAAAAATGATGCTTATATAGCACATAACCTTAAACAGTTTTTAAAATTTTGTTATGTGGAAGATATAAAATATAAAATTAGGATATGGCTTCTAATTGTTGCTTTCTCACAACTAATATTTATTAATATTCATTCATTAGAATTAGCTTTGTCTTTTCTTCCTGCTCTCATTCCTTACCTGGGGAAGCATTTTATCACTTTTAGTTCAAGCACAGAGATATCAAGATTATATGTCTAGTTTGTGGCACAGAGAGACCATATCATTTATCTGGGGATGGATAATGCAGGTTTGGGGTAGAATGGCAAGTAGTGGTGGGGTGGGGAGGGAAGGGGAGTGGAATCTATCTAATATTTGTTTAAAAGACTAAAACTGAATTAAAACAGAGGGTTATCTCCTCCTGAAGAATGTGCTCAGCACATTTTTGTACTTTATTAGGTCAAAGAAAGCGAGGTAACTTTGACATAGTCTAAATAAATTTCAAACAGAAAAAGAGCATTAGAAAACTATCCTGTGTCAAATGGCACAGATGTTGCAGTAAAAACTGATTTTGAGGCCTGGTTTTCCCACTAATTTGAGTCAACTATTTGATCTCTAAACTTCAGAATCCTCATTGGTGATGAGGAATAATAATAACAAATTCATAATTTTTTAGCATATAATGTAAAGATTAAAAAAGTTTGAACAAAAGACTTAGGAAAATGACTAGTGCGTTTTAAGCCCCCAATAAAACATAACTGTTTTTACTAATAGGTATGAAATATTAATAGGGCTCCCCTGTTGGCTCAGACGGTAAAAAATCTAGGCAGGAGGCCCGGGTTTGATCCCTGATTGGGAAGATCCTCTGGAGAAGGGAATGGCTACCTACCTACTCCAGTATTCTTGCCTGGAGAGTTCCATGGACAGAGGAGCCTGGGGTCTCAGAGAGTCAGAAATGATTGAATGACTAACACTTTCACTTTCAAATATGACTAAGTGAAATGCATGTAGCATGATAAACTGTATGTAACATGTTTACAGACTTAGAATGAACAGCATTACATTGTTTTTAAAGTAATATAAATGTAATAATTTAATATAATTAAAAAAGTCCAGCTTATCTATTTATGTTTATATATCATAACTTTAAACAGTATCTCTCTTTCTTAAATGTTGTTCTTGACATTTAAATGAAAAGTTTATGTTAAATTGTGATTGTTTATGGTCCTGTCAGTGTGTGAACCTTTATAAGGAGGGAAAAATACAGTGGAATAATGGACAGTTTAAGATGTTGTAGAGTCTGGGCAGTTTTCTGTTTCCTCATATGTAAAATGCATAAATTTCCAGTACTGGGAATTCAGAGTTAACTATGACAACGTGCCTGCCCCTAAAAACCTCATTTTTAAGCAGATAATTACAATACAGTGTGATAATTCAATGACAGGGATGTGTAAAATCATAGGGTATGGTGAATCAAGCTAGGGTGACCAAAGGAGAGAGGCTGCAAAGAGGGGATGTGTTTAAACTGGGACTTTAAGATGGTAAGGTGGGACTATATGTCAGTAACCATAGACCCATGCAAAGTGAGGACCCAGCTCTGATGCAGAAGTTTTAGTCAATATGGTACTATGTAAAAGCAATGGCTACCTCTATTAAATTTGGTAGAACCTACTGACATCTACATTTATGTGTAGATTAACATACATTTGTGTGTATGTTAAATAATAGCTAAAATGCCTTAGAGAAACCAAGACTTTAGTGCAGATAAAACTAATTAAGACTACCATACAAGAAGTCCAGTGGTGTTAGTCAGGAAAGGACAGATAATTGTGCTGTAAACAGCTCTCTGGACTTGGCGGTCAGAGTTTGCATTCCAGCCTGGCCTCTGTCATGTTCCAGTGAAAGGACCTTGATGTTTAACCTCTACCAGCCTAAATTCTCTACCTAGAAAATGCAAATAATACCTTCTTTCCAGGGATTGTTGCCAATGACCCTGTACAGATCAAAAGGAGGTTGTTAGTTCTGGGAAACTAAGTAAAAGACTTCCCAATTTACTGTGAGTTTAACTTCTTGAAGTCAAAGTTTAACCGAATAAAAATTTAAATTGTGTTTGCTCATATTACTGAGTTCACATAGCCTTTTCTGATAAAATAGTTCTGTTTTCTTGTACTTGTTTCAAATTGGTCTTTGTATTGGAATCAGGTTGGACTTTTAATAAGCATTTCAATATTATATCTCCAGTAGCACTTCCCTGGATACAATGGCAGCAGTGGTCCCCAAAATAATAACAGTCATGAAAAGTCATGAGACATCATTATCAGTGCAGCTGGAAGCACTTCGAGCTATGCTACATTTTATAGTTCCAGGTAAGTTACATAATTGATGGTGGGAAGAGCTGTCATTATAAATGAATTTTTTGACTTTTCATGAAATATCAACTTTCTAGGCAAAAATTAAAGGACTGGTTTCTGCCAACCAAATTTAAATCTTTGTACTAGCCCAAAAATAAAACTAGAGGGAAAATGATGAGATAGAAGAGTCAGATAAATTTATATTAAAATTTAATAAGAAGCATCAGTAGTTTATTTACAGAAAAATAACTGCAACATAGTATGGTGCTTCAACTCCAAGGATAGTGTCATCTCTGCTATTTCGTTTGTATTTCTGTTGACATTGCTGAGTTTAAGTTTTTTGTTTGTTTTCTGTCTCAGTTATAATAATAGCTAACTAATTTTCACACTTCCTCTCTTCCTTCTTTCCAGTCCTTCTTTTACTCTGTGGTTGAATGCATCTTTCTCAAATATAACCATGTGGCTTTTACTCATTAACTACAATAGAGTCCATTGTACCCCATTTACATCCTGCTTACATTTGTTATGACTTTATTTGTCCTCCAAACTCATTTAAAACACCATCTCCTCCTTTCCTTTATCATGTATTTATTAATTGCCTCTTATGTCCTATACATTGTGATGACTGCAAAGGTCTGAAAAACAGGTGAAAAAAGATAGGACTGTACTACTTATGGGAGCTTAGAGGTAGAGAGACAGATAGTTAATTACCAGACAGTTGAAAGAGCCTGTTATGGGCCTTCCCTGGTAGCTCAGATGTTAAAGAATCCACCTGCAATGAGAGAGACCTGAGTTCAATCCCTGGGTTGGGAAGATCCTCTGGAGAGGACATGGCAATCCACTGCAGTATTTTTGCCTGCAGAATCCCATGGGCAGAGGAGTCTGGCAGGCTACAGTCCATGGGGTCATAAAGAGTTGGACATGACTGAGCAACTTTCACTTTCACATTATAAAAGTCTATGAAAATATTGATGGAAGCACAAATAGTTTATTCAAAAGAGTATGTGAGAAACTGTGATGTTTGCAGTTGACAGGTGAGTAAGGCTGACCTGGTAAAAAGGCCAGGAGGGACATTTCAAGCAGAAAGAGAAAGAACACATGGTCTGGGATGAGTGGAGCATGGTGTTGAGGAGAGCAGTGCCTGGGGGTGAATGTGGAAGGATGGGCAGAGGCTGAGAGGGATGGCCTTGAACAGAAGACTGAGCAGTTTGTACTTTTTTAATGCAAGTCAATTCAAAAATTTTATTAAAGGTGTTTGAAAGTTGCAGTGTCATAACTAAAGCTGCCATTTATAACAGCAGTAGTATGGTGTGGAGCATGATGGGAAGGGGAGAGCCTCCTGCAAGGAGACTAGGCTGGAGGCTGGATGGCCAGATGAGACATAGTGGGAGCCCAGCCACGAAAGCAGGAAAGGATGCGCGTGGGAGGTGATTAGGAGGCGCCTTTGATGCGATTTTCTGACTACTGAATATCAGGGATGTTGTTATTATTTTGCTCTGTGAGAGTCCCAGTACTTTTGAAGTTCATTTTTTTTTTGTCCTTTTAAATGAAATCTTCCTAAACCTACCATTTTCTGTAGTCATATTGGTATTTATATTTCTGAGTATAAGAGTATAGAAGTTTTCAAGGAAAGGGCTGTCTTTAGTCATGTCTTTTTTTTTTTTAAATCCCCTGGAAACTTAGACAAAAATTCAGCACATTTTGAATTGAATCATGTCCCATTCAAATCATCAAACAACTTTTGAGATATAATTTAACAGACATAATTTTGC